>KN480054.1:0-10851 GCA_000787095.1 Periophthalmodon schlosseri
AGACATGTCCTGCCAATTGATTAGTCGCCTAAAAGGGGGAATGGCAAAAGCTCTCAAAACTATTACGTATCTCTATGTATCTGACACAAACTGCACTGACAAGACTACACCTGCACGGAAATTCATGCAAAAACAACTATTTATACAAAAAAAAGTACTAGGAAACAACGCATTTATGTAAAGACAGATTAAACTTGTGAATCATGAGTTTAATTTACCTTTTTACATATAAATACCAAACAATACCTAATCTTCATCTAAACACACTCACTTGCTAACTTCTCCTTTTTACTATTGTCCCATATAAGTCCTTAATATAAATAAAATGATACAAATTTTGATCGACCAATTAATTGACTAAATGATTAAAGGCCTACAGCCCTAGTATTTGTATATGTCTGTGTTTTTATTGAACTTATGACAAAACAGAAAATGCAGTTTGATTCTGTCAGATAAACATGCAGGTTTTGTGTACTTATTTTCATACCTTTTGTTATCTATTGCATTTTCTCATGGACTAAGTGAAATAATAATAATACCAATATTTATTTTAATCAGTTGTGTTGTTCTTAAAGTAAGAAATTCCTTTACAGGGCTTAACACAGATACTGCACAGTGACATTACATCTTTATTACAATCAATCAAGTTACTAAAAAGTAGCCTATCTGAAGTAATGACTCAAAATGTGTCTTCCTTGTAAACAACCTGACTGGAGCACACTAGAGATCTGTGTGAGTGATGCTGCAGCAGAGGGCAGTTAAATATGTAACACAAGTCCAGAAAGCAGCGGAGAGCATTCATCTGTATGTGTGGAGAGTGGTGTGGAGAGGTGGTGTAGCCCTGACATGAAATATAATGGAATTAGCCTATTAAATCAGAGGCAGACAGCAGAGGTTCTGTCAGCTTAGAGCTTATAGTAGCGTCCTCTGCAGGTGATTAAAGCCTGCTGGAATTAATGCGAGCCAACAGCTGCTGTCAACCATTTTTGTCTTTTTGGGGGAAAATGACTTATAACTGGGTATGTTAATCTAATAGGCTGACACAAGCAAACCATCCGATCATTTCATTAAGATAACGTGTGCAGAGGGGCTAACCACGCGAAGCCTTCTGCAACAAGTAGAGCTGTGATGAGATTTAGGCCGATGAGAGATTAGCCATGCAAACGAGTCAAATCCTAATTCAGACAAAAGTTTCCCCCAAGCTACACCCATCAGGAGTCTCACACATCCTTTTAGCGACTGCAGCAGCACGGGAAATTATATCTGATGGAGAGAATAATCCACAAAATCTCACTAGAAATGTCTTAGCACTGCTTAAAGGGTCCATATTTACTCTATTTTCCGATCTACGTTATAATGCTGTATCCTCATCAAAAACATACCGGGAGGTTTCATTCACACATTTTTAACATACAAATCCTGCATATTTAGGCTGAGTTCTTCTCTCAAACAGAAAACAGAAAACACTCTATTCCATCTTGTGATGTCATATGGTAATACAGGAGGTGCTCCACGTTTTAAACTCCATAAACCTTCACAAGAATCATTTGGATGATTTCAACCCTGGCTGGGATTGCCTGTCTCTACTGAACTAAAGGTAAAAGGTAGCTGTTAAATTGAAAACTACTACTACATGACATCACAAGATGGAACAGAGCATTTTGATCTTTGGAGATGTAGACAGACTAATAATGAAGGATTACTTGAACATGTTTGAATGAAACAAAACACAACTCCAGATATGTTTTGATGAGGTAACAGCATTCTAACATGGCTTAAAGCTCCCAAGAATCCATTTTGTCTAATATAGGACCTTTAAAAACACCTACTCCTACTTTTTTTTTACTTAATCCAAGCTAATTTATATAATTTTTACACCAATTATCTGCATTTTTATTCAACACAATTGATCAACACCTATAGATCAACACTGATTTATAGGTGACTGGAATTCTGTGTCTCATAAAGTATACTGGAGGTTGATGAAGTGTGAAAAAACACAGTAGCAAGGTTCGAAATGGCAACCTTCTGGTTGGGGTGAATAGGTCACTGACTCACCTCAAAAAAAAAACCTCAAAATGAAAGGATTAAGCTCAATAAGGCAAAACACACTTAGAAAGTTAAGGAGCCATCTTTGAGATTGTGTATTATGTTACAGAGCTACTCTCCCATTCCCTTTAGATATTAGCCACAACTTCCTTTACAGAATGCATACATATTGGAGTAAAAAAAGTGAAATGAAAACAGTCTGACAGTTGGGTGAGAGAAGCCACATCCGCAGTGCTTGGTTTCCTAGGTACCTTTAGTTTGTGACAACTCATTCATTTCCCTGCCTGTATTATGATTCTACACATATAGCGCCATTTCTGAAGGGCGTCCTCGTGTTAGTGATTTGTTAAAGACTCTTGCAAAGTTCTTGACATTTGGAGAGTTTTTCTCTGAAAACAACAGTGGACATAAGTAGAACTGTGTGCTATATTGGTTTACTGCTGGTGGGTCTCGTTCAACAGATTTATCACACATATTTATACTTATACATAGTTTCTGCTTTGCAATCACTGTTGTACGTTAGATGTAACCCCCTGAAATGAACTGGCTGTTGCCCAGTGTGTCACCCTGGGCCAGGCCAAAGAAGCTGGGATAGATCACATTTTTAAAAGGACCATATTGCAGTACAGTTAATGGCATTAATATTTCCCTCACAAACAAGGAATAAAATGAAAAAAGATAATTATTACAGCTATATTTTTACCATCCAGTACAATATACTGAGGGTTTCTCCACTGACAACCTCAAGTGGAATTTCACCAATATACCATTCTAGTGAATTTGCTTCTCAAAAATAAAGAGGATATTATTCATGACATGTGATATTTGTAGCTATCTGTAGTTATTTCTACTCTTATATAATGCTGACTTCTACAGTACATGCATCCCTGCTCACAAAAGCATACAAATGATACAAATGACAAACACCTGTGAGAGTGTCTTCCTATTCCAAAAGGCTACTCATTATATTGCCACTGCAGCAGTGTCAAAAACTTTAGTAACCCACCAATACAATATTTAACGAATCAGCTATATAAACTAAACATGGTATATGTTCATATTGTTCTAAAGACATTTACTACCATCACGACATGGGTAATGCTGTTTTTTCGTGCAGGCATTGCAAAAAACAGAAACCTTTTCTATTTATGGTAGTACAGTATGTGATGTGAGCACTGTTCCTGTCTGCTTCTCAGAACTGGAAGTTGCTGACATTTCTATTGTATGAAATAATACCTAAAAATTGACAAAATATCTCTCAAAGACATTTTTGTTTCTCAGATTAATTTATGGCTCTTGTATCTGTGCGACTATTTTACAATTATTATCTATTTATTAGTATGCAAGCTTTCTGTATATACACCACTGTAAGAGCCACTTAAGGACAGCAACCAACCTCTGTCCACTCTGATATTTTTGTACTACTACATGCATTTCAATGACCTGTTTATCCATTCCCATTGCTTGACTGTAAATTAACGGTCAGTAAATTAAACATGTGAGAACCTCAGAGGACATCTAAACAGAGACTTGATTTATATCTAGGAATGGTCATAAATCACTGGTGTGGTCAAGAAGGTGCCCCACACAACGGCCACACAAACACTCACAACACAACAGCCTGCGAGCCTGGCTGAAAATGGTGCACACATATTACATAATTGATACCTCTTCAGTGAATCTGCAGCCTACATCCATTTGTCCACTTCAGAGGCAGCAGCAGAGGAAGTGAATGTAAGGTTAAACACGCACCCTCCAAACTCCTGACTTTTGCATGAAGACATCACTTGTGCATGTAAACAAATGACATGACAGCCCTACCTTCCTCACATGCTTGTCCTCCTCCGTCGTATCTGTCTATCTTCTCTCTTCTGCGCTCATCCCTCCATCTCCCTGTGGCACACGAGACAGAACAGTGTTTGAATGTGACAGATTTCTCTTACACACACACGCTCTCATCAAAAACAGCCCTCCCCTCTCGCTGGCTCCCTTTCTTCCTTCCCTCCTAAGCCTCTCTCTCCCCCTCTCCTAGTCGATCGCTCAGTTGAAGCCCCGCCCCCCGCTCCATCCTCTCCTCCGGGCGCCTATAAATACGGCTGCTGCTATGAATATACCATCTTTTCCTCCTGCTCCTCCATCCATCCGTTGATACCCCCCGCCTTCCTCCCTCCTCACTCCATCCCTCTCTCGCTCCAAATGTTTTCCTGATGACCTTGTGTTATTCGCCCTAACAACACAGTCACATGACTGCATCCTGCGATTGCAAGGTGCAGGCTGACAGAACAAGGCATTTCCTCACGCTGACATAAGCTTACTCAAAATATTACCCATGTTTTGGACCACAACGATCATGGTTTCTACTCTAGCGCTTCCTGTCTGTTGCAGCCGGATGCGGCGCAGTTTTTTTCCTCCTGAAAGCTGAGAAACTAACAAATATGATTTCTATCTACCCACACGGGCCATTTTAGGCAAATCTGCATACATTTGATTAACACTTTTTTCTGTAAATCAACCATCTGCACTGATTAAAAGGCACACCTGTATTGTGATTGATATGAAGGCTGAGGGAACATGATGCATGCTTTTCTTCTCTTTAGCCCAAGCATTGGTTTATTACAGTGGTTGCAGCTCACACTACACGCACCAATGATCATGGATTGAAATAATCTTCATCTGCAAAAAAAAATAAAAAATAAAGGTAATACAATGCAATATTGAAAATAGGCAATGCACACTTCCAGTTGTCTGGTCTTCCTCACAGCCCACAGAAAAGTCAGAGAATGAGGTTAGAAACATCTGGTGCAGCCACGTTATAGGCACCCAGGGTACATTTAAACAGAATCAAGTCTTGGGCTGCAGGCTAGAGTAAGTCATGGACATAATTAATCCTCAGATTGCACCAGTGCTGTGCCTGATTTTAGAAGGAAAAAATATCAAGATATTGCAAGAAAACCACAGGACATCTGTAGGCTTCTACATAAGGTAGTACTAATGCCTTGGTGTTGTATATGCTGCCTATTATGTGTAGATATTATAGATCATAAAAATGCAAAAGGCAAACAACACACACACACACACACACACCCTTAATATGTCATTTACAGTATTTGCAGATGACCTCTAGTGATTATTTTTGCTGTTCCAACACTACACTGTAGGCATTGGTGACTCTCCTGTTGACAGATAATCTATAAAAAAAGGTCAGAAGAAATATGCAAATGACTAACATATTATGCTTTAAATTTGCTTGGAAGCAGAGAGAAGAATCAACTGACTATCATTTTCTGAGGGAGACTTGAGGAAGGGTTTCCTAACATATAATAGGCCACACACTGAGCTGTATTTATCAAAACAGCATGGCCAAAGGATTGACGTCTATGTTGTTTTGATACTAACAAAGTATATTTTTTATATACATTTTATATATTCAATTCAATTCATCTTTATTCCAAACTGATTTTTAACAAACAAGAACAGTGACAGTACAAACAAACATTTATGTTTTGAAAAGGCAACCATACCAGGATCTCCACATCTTGGACTGAAGCGTATTGCACTGATTATTATATTTGTGAGTGACATTATTATTTCATTTTCGGACTTATTCAGCCTGCAAATAAAACTGTATATTAAAGTTCTTAGTACAGCTTGCAAAGTGTTCACTCGTACAGTAAGAAACATCTTGGTCACACTAGTCCATCACAGCCTCCTTAAGAGCACCTGCAAAGCAGGCCACCTGTAGCCTTTGCAGACTGGCTTTTTTGTAATTAGTCCAGTGGTGGGCAGTGTACAGCGGTGTACAATATGATTTAAACAATATCAACTTTACATCATCAGTACAAGAACCAAACTTGTACATAAGAGTATTTGCTTGAGCATACAACATCCTACATTGTCTATAAATATCACCATCATCTGCCATGTCTGCAGTGATAATATGCCCAAGATATTTCATTTTAGTTGTAGCACTCAAAACAACATTAGACAGGCAAAAATCAGAATATTGAAGGCATTTTTTTCAGTGTCACTGAAGAAAAGAAAAGGCGAAACTTGATTTTTATCACCGTGGATCTCAGCCTTTATTCACTCTGACAGTTTACCCTACTGTAGTTTAAAAGGCCCAAGTGAATATAAAGGCTACTAACATAAACTTTAGCGCTCAAAAAGTCAGATGCTTGTGGCATGCAGTCACTACAACTGCTAAGCCTCTACAGCCAATAATGCTCTACAAAGATACACAAATACAAAACTATAGTTAAAGGAGAACTAGAGCAGAAGAATATAACAAATGAAATAACAAAGTTTAGAAATCATTTCCTTTCTTCAACTTAAATACATTTCAACTGAAGGGCAGGGCCTTTTCTATTAAGGGTGATGTGGCTGACACCGTTTCTTCCAAAGATGCAGTTAAGGCAATTACAAATTCCTATGTGTTATTACCAAAACAGAATAAGGTAATTAATGATCATAAAGCAAGAATAGAGGTTGTATAACCTAGCTTCTTTAAAAAAAACCCAAAACAAAACACACAAAATAAATTAAAAAGAGCTCTTCAAGATTTTGATAAAAACAAACCTGAAAGTATGACTAACGATTATTTTTCTTCAATAAAGTCTACTTTGATCAATTGTTGCAGCCTCCTGGAGGAAGCTTGTGCATGTGCAATAGAGTCAGTTCTGTTTCTGCTGTGTGAGGTCCAGAGCTGATCTGAGGTCTTGGGCAGTATCTTTATGTATCTCCACAGAGCGACTGAGGGCTTTGTATAAGTGTTTTGCAGGGATGAGACCAAAGCGCAGCAAACAGTTCACCAGCTGTAGCCGGGCGTTCCCAATAAAAGAGTGAGACAGGAACGAAGAAAGGCCTCCTCCATTTTTGGTTTGGTAAAGTGGGACTCGGACCATTCCCAACACCTGCAAAGAAAGGTAAATATAATCATGGACAAAGCAGAACATTTAGAAACCTGAATACCATAAAATCTGACCTAGGTTTTTTCATTGGTAAAAAAAGACAATAACAAAAATACCTCTCCTTATGCAGAATTTCAATAATCTAGGCATGGGGCTGGCAATTTTCTGTTTTGGGCAGTATATTTCAATATATTTTATTTTTAACTGCATTGATGTGAGAGTGGGGGTCTGGGGAATGTGGCATTTCCATGGTTCGATAACAAAGTGTTCTTGAAACATTTTTGAAAAACCTTACTCTACCAGTACCTCATGCCCATGGTCTACGGCTGTAGATGCTGCTGAGCGCTCCATGTCGAGAATCTGTTCCTCCTCCATCTTTTTCATGTAGAAGTGTAATATCAGACCAGAGGAAGATGATGATGAAGAGGGAGAGGGTGGAGCGTAGCGGGACTCCACATGGTTCTCCTCTAAGATGGGAATGGCCACTCCAATCTCCTCCAACAGCTCCCTGCTCAGGCCCTCTTCCAGGCTTTCTTTTGATGGGTTTACAAAACTAGGGTTCCAAATGAAATATACGCTGGTAAACAGCATAATGAACCTGCGCCTGGTGACAAACTGGTGCAGCTGTAATGCTTGTACAAACGATCATACTAATATATGGTTAAATTCTGATTTCGTCAGTCACCTAACTGAAAGCACACTGACTAACAGTGAGTTTCCATTTGTCAATGGCAAATTATTGCTCTTAATGCACAGCACATCTACATTTTGGTGGCCTTTTGTCATGTACTTTAATCTATGTTAATGTGTTGTTTTTGTTACATTAACACAGAAAAAGCTTCATTAAAAGGTATTTGAAGCAGTTTATTCTCCAAGTGTGTATGTATAGAGTCAACATGCTTCAGAACTAAATGTACCTGTGCTGAGCTCTGGAGAGAACAAAAGCGGTTGGCGTACTTACCCACCAGGGAAACCCAGCAGACCGTCAAAACGCATCTGCATCTGTGGAAGTGACACAGGCCACACTGAAACACTTCTGAAGACAGCACTGACTCAGACACTCACAGATATCCTCACATTATGCATTTTATTATGAATGTAGCTGCCAAAATTAACATGATGGTAGTTGATAAGAACAGTGAGTGGGGAAAAAAGAGAAAAAAACATTCAATTACAAATGCAGTATACCTTCTTATCCAGAATGGCAGTTTATATCAGCAGTGAGATCACGATCAAGATTCAGTTTGATACATTTTGACAATTGTGGGAATATTACTCTTCTTACCAATATAATGTGTCTAATAGGAATCCGTCCAAACAGCTGACTCTTGGTGTCAGAGTAGAGCATCACATGGCACGCATGTCTGCAGCCTGTGCACGCCAACGCTTCGGCTCTCGACAGCTGTCCACTCTCCATCTACAAATGGACACACAAAAACAGAGGGGAGAGTACAGTCACAGTCCAGTGATCACTGTCTGCTTCTGCCTAGATGAATGAACTCTTGTCATGTGTCAAACTGAAGTGTAATAATCCCAGCCTCATTCCTAACATTCAGCCTCACTCCTAACATTCTGAGCACATTTGATATACTGAGAAAGGTCTAGATCTAGTTTACAGAGCCCTGGAACAGTGTGTTGTTTATTCTGAAAAAGCAGATTACAGAGAGGTCTGTGAATATAAAGCTTTAGCGCCATCTGCTGGGATGGGGTAGAAGCTGAAATACAGGACTAATACAGTACTACCATTAGGCATGTAATGTATGATACAATTTAAAAATGCACTATGCGACCTTTCTGGTGGAGAGTATGACATCTTCTTATCTCCACTGAGATATTTTGCCTGAAGTATGGCATTGCCTTCTATTCTACTACAGGTGTGTTTATAGCAAAAAAAACATTGAAAAACATGCTTACTGTGAGCGGAGCCACCTCTACACAGATCCGACCTGTAACTTGGCCTGGTGGTATCACCTGTTTATCTCCGTGCAGACAGAAGTTTAATGCCGTGCTGTGGAACATTCCAGGCAGAAAATTAACATCATGAAGACAGGTGGCAGGTGGCAGACCCTCTACCAGAAAAGTTACAAAGTACTCCTTTAAGGAGGCAGAAATTTAATAAATACATAATTTTGAATTATAGAAAACGTTCATAATTGTTTGTATGTCCCGATGAGTACGTGGCGTTTGAGGTTGATACATTAAAATACAACAAAATACATAAACGGATTTTTATGAATATTAGCGCGTAAGTTGAATGACTGAACAACGTAACCACCTCTGTTACACAATATACCTTCAGAGTGTGTAGAAAAGGCTGTCAAAACGCTGAGTAATGCTCGATAAGCACTTCCTCCCCTCAAGCCTCAATCACTGTGAACGGGTGGGTGGAGCTCAGGTCGTTGTCGTTGAATAACAAACATTTCCATTGGTTAAAAGAAACAGGAAGTGTTTGGTTCAGCCAGCCCAGGGAGAATGCTCATGGATCTATTAAAACAACGAGCAGGCTGCAGCCAATCGAACAGAAGTGGTTGTCTTCCATCCACGGGTGTACGTTGTAAAGTCCATTCGGAATTCTCTGATTTATTGTACAGGTGTTTTTACTGGTGCGAGTGCAACAAGCCAAGATTAAAGATTGGACATTTTATTACAAGGTAGCAGCCTGACGCATATTGAGACATTTTGCTGTCGCTTTCTATTTTCTATAGGTAAGTAGCTTACTCTTTGAGTTTCGAGGCTATTATTTCTGTCCTCTTTTTAGACAGAAGTCTATGTCTACTCAACACGTCATACCAGCAACTTGTCCGTTTTTCATTTCACAAAATTGCACTCATTTTTACATTTAGAGAGTACAGAGTCAAGTTGTAGTCATTATACTGCTTACATAGAGCTGTAATAACTGTTTTACTTGTCGTTTCTGAATAGTCTATATTCAGAAACGCGTCTTTACACCCATTCAGATAAGCAGAAGCAACTCCAAATCCAGCGTCAAACATGGGAACATTTATATTATTTCTGTTCATGTGCCACAGGTCAAGCAACATGGCCCAGGAAATACATGACATGATGAAGGATACAGCATTGGTGGCAGACCTAGCAAAAGATGCCAAAGACGCTGCACTTTTGAATGGTGTACTAATGAGAACAAAAGAAGCCCCCGACACATCAGAAGTACACTGACTTCAACAGACAAAGCACACCCTCAACATGTACTTTCTTAACAAAAGTCCATTGTATTTGTTCTGCAGTTGGTTACCTACGCGCCCTTCACCCTCTTCCCCACACCTGTGCCTAAAGTTGTGTTCCAGCAGGCTCTGGACGTACAGACACACTACAACAGTCTAGTTGACAAGATCAGCCAAAACGCAGATTTCCTACAGGAGGCACTGGCCAGGTCGAGTTTTTGTATACTATGTTTTATTTCTATGAAGTTGAGCAGAACAAAAGGGGGCATATTATGAAAAAAAATACTTTTATGAGCTTCCCCTATCCCACTGCTCTGTACTTGTGATTATTTTAAAAATTCAGACTCATACATGTAGTAAACAGGAGTACAACAGTGACAATGTGTAAATGACCATCGGCTGCTTGCTACAGTGAAATGCCTCAATGAATCAGCGGGACCTTGTTTAGTAGTTTTCATGTTCTAATCTACAAATATTCTAACTTAAACACAAATTCTTCTGGTCATGTTACATTTGTATAATCTCAGTTTTTGTATACAGCACTGTAGAGGTGGATGAGTTCACATCAAGATTGTTCAAAATCCATGAACAAATACTGAAGGAAGGCAGTTCTCAGGTATGTTATGGTCTATGTTACCAGTCTATGTTTTGTTCCATCCATTCCATTCTCCTTTACGTTCTTCTGTTCTTTCTGCTCTGTAGTGCTGGGTCTG
>JACM01039280.1:0-14091 GCA_000787095.1 Periophthalmodon schlosseri
AATAATAATAATAATAAAAACCAAAAAATCACAATTATTCAGTTATTGTATTGTAAATGTGGACATTTTTCTCACAAAAATGTGCACAGTGTGTCCACAGCAATGGCCACTATTTGTTTGGGCTGACCTTGGGCTGACCATGACCATGTGACCATAGGAAATGCATGAAGCTTAGTTTAAACACTTAAAGTGCATATGACAGGTTTTCATGTCATCTAATTATTACTTGGTGTGGTGGGATAGTACCTGTCTGGTAGATATTTATCATAGTTATCATAGCATCAGTTAAGTGGCAGTTTGTGGGAAAAAAAAGTTGAGAAGAAAAGTACAAAAAGAAGTACTGCTAAAACAGAATCCCTCTACCTTTGTCATCAACACAGAAAATGACACAGACAGTTTCACCCAAGGAAGGCATTTTTCTGTTTAAACATTCATTTACCAAAATAAATTTGTTGCCATTCATTTTTATTAGTCTAAGTACAATTATAAACTTTACCAAAATTAGGAAAATAAAAAAAAAAAACTAGTGAAGATTGGTAATAAAATCTTAAATATCTTAAATTGGCGAAATGAGTAGTCTAACCTGTCATATGCTTTTCAAGTGCAAATTGCATTTTATTTTATTTTATTTATTTATTTATTTTTTAATCAAGCAAGAGCTTTTTGAGTTTTTGATGGTATTTGAAAACCTTTACATGTTTTGAAGGGAGGTTGAGATGCCTGCCACCCAAAAGCAGCTGCTGAGATGCTAAGCAGACAAATGCTGTCTGCAAAATCCAGATCTGTTAAATTAATTTGTAGAAGACCAAATTAGATCTATTTTAGTGCAGCTTTAGGTTTAGTCCTGGTTTAGTCCAGAATTGTATTGGTCACAGTGGTACCTGGAAAGCCAAATGAGTTGGTCCTTATAGCTCAAAAAAACACTTTACCTATTTGCTTAGAGCTTTTTGGAAGAACTGTAAAACTATGCACATGTTTACATGAAAAAGTAAGTAGACGATATTCTGATGATTGACTGAAGGGCTCGTGGGTCAGTGTGGATGTACCATATCAGTCCTGTGAGTCTCCTTTTGTCTCATGCTGGTCCCTGTCTCTGTCAAACCTGACAGAGACAGGGACCAGCACTTGGTTAGACATAGCTCATAGACATGTTATTAAAAATAAATACTTTTTTTGTTTTTTTACCAGGTTGGAGCACAGTTGGATGCTGGATGGCCCATTATGATGCAATGTTTGCAGCAGAAGCACTGTGAGGTACACTGTGAACGATTTGGAGTGTTAAGATTAATATACATTTAAACTAAAATCAACTAAAATACAGTATGTATTTAAATGAATTGCATCACTTTATTGCTGTTGAATATTATGTAAGAAAGAGAGCCTGCCTTAGTCACTGTCTACATGTAAAACAATTGAAATGCGGCTCATTCACAAATCAAAAACAGATGTATGCCTTTAGGTTTAAATTTCGCCAAGCGCCTTATTAAACATATGCAATTATTCTCAGCTAACACAAGTATGTATTTAAAAAAGATAAATATGTGATTAAGTATGTTTGAAGTCTTTTTTTCCAAATGATTATCATGCCATGTGTTAGTGTTGCTTCAAAGCGGCACAGATGAGAGTGAGTCAACAACCCTTGACCATAAGCACTCAAGCCTAATTAAACTGCACTCACTATCCAGAACAATGTTTAGACGTCATGTGAATATAACCTATTCACGGGTTGCAGCATTCTGTTATATGTGACATTTTGGGGACTGTTTCCAATCCAGAAGATATGTATATTTGTTTTCAATTGTTAATTGCTATGTGTCACGGGCCCTAATTTTCCTCAATTAGAAACCCATGGAAAGGTTATGTACACAACATTTAAACATTCTACAATCCCTGTAGTTTAAACTTGAGCTGACACTCTGTGGTAGAATTGACCTTAACTGTCAAAATGCAGATGTTTTGTCCTGGTTTGTAGTTATTATCTCTGTAATTACTGGGCTTAGCCACATGAAACAAAAGCTGGCACAAGGTTTAACATCTTCTCTGTCAGCAAGTACAGCATGTACAAAAGTGAAAATATTTTTAACTTGAGAAACTGATCCCATTATTTAACACCAAAGACATGATTGTTGTCAATTGAAAAGACTATACGCCATATGAATAATATGACAAGTTTATGGAGCCAGTCCCAAACAAATAATGATGAGGTTCAACAATGTGGATCATTAGATGAAACAAACAAAAAAACAGAGACTCTTCCATAGAGTTATATCCATTCAGCTTCCTGGCCCCATTTTGACTAGTGTTGCACATTCACAAGAATTATTTTGTTCAGTTGTTCATTGTTAATTGCGTTGCTAGGGCAATGGTGCTATGTTTTCATTACCGTGAAACCCATGAATAGGCCCCTACCCTCGATCTGAAATTAGGACAACAAATCCTAGAAGGTGAAGGCAACCACCTTTTGGCTGTTAAGAACTGGCCACCACCTGTCCACATTCTCACATTTGTTCTGTTTTGTATCATTCACAGGAAAACAGTGATAATGTGTTGATCTGCTTGGATGTCAACAATGGAGCGAAAAGAGGACAGCATCTATATTTGAAAGATTACTCTCCCCACTTGCACTCCCCATGCCAAAGTTTGCATAAGGCATCTCTTTAAAACTGTATTTAAATTGAAAATAGCTGTTTGTCCATATACTCCCTGGGAGCTGATAGGTCACTTAAATTGAAGTAGTTTTTCCTGCATTTTCAGAGAATTAGTTGCCCTGAATCTTTAGATATAATACACACAGTTTCCACGTCCTTCTGTGCCATGTCTAATAAAAGTGGACTGCTCACTTTCTGGGGACCCTCTGATTGGACAGATCCCAGCCAGTGCCCACCCTCAGTGGGCGGGGCCACTTTTTTGATTGTGGCATACAGCACAGTCATAGCTATCGGGTTGCTAGGCAATGCAGGATTGGTGTTCATCATTGCTCGGCAACAGGAGTTACGTAACGTCACCAACATCTTAATTGCCAACCTGTCATGCTCCGACATCCTCATGTGTGTAGTGTGTCTGCCAGTCACGGTCATCTACACCCTGATGGACCGCTGGGTGCTGGGAGAGGCCCTGTGCAAGGTCAGTGCATCACCACAAGCACAACCACACTGAGCTTCACAGGGGACCGTATGAATAACACGACCGACACAAGGTTTAGACTGGGCTGAGTGACTATAGATACAAGCACAAAGTACCGTAAAAGGGTTAAGGTGTCTCAAAACCATGACAAATTGGCAGTCAAACATCACACACGAATTTTCATCCCCTTTCAGACAAACTGACTTCAGGGGACAAAGTGTTCTTCTAAAAATATTTTCTGAATTGTTTGTGTTTTTCACATATACATTACTTGCGCTTACCACCATTATTACTTTGACATCTGAGCAGAACAGTAACAGTACAGTACTTCCACCTTAGGAAAGCACAAATGATGTTGACTGTAAGTAAATGGGTTGTCACGCAGCCACTATTGGTAACATTTATAACAATTACTATATATATGTGTGTGTGTGTGTGTGTGTGTGTGTATATATATATATATATATATATATACACATATATTTATAAAACCAGATAAAACCAGATAAAAAAGTACATAAATTATTAGTTTATGAACAGCACTATTTCCTGCCATTATAAGCAGCTCTGTGCTTGTATTTCCCCTGTTCAAGGTGACTCCCTTTGTCCAGTGCATGTCAGTGACTGTGTCTATCTTCTCACTGGTGCTGATCGCTCTGGAGAGGCACCAGCTGATTCTGCACCCCACTGGCTGGTCCCCTGCTGCTGGACACTCATATTTGGCTGTGGGACTGACCTGGCTCGTGGCCTGTTTCATCTCTCTGCCCTTCCTCTCCTTCAACATCCTCACTAATGATCCCTTTCAAAACATCAGCCTCCCCAGCAACCCTTTCAGGTTCTCACAGAGAAGTACCGACCTGCACACAACAGCATCCACCACGCAGGGCAACTGTTCATTTAGGCATCAGCGAGAGCAAGACTATTATCAGCGAGAGCAGGACGATTAAATTATATTTTAGTATATCCAAATCACTTTGAAGAAGAAACAACAACAACCTACAATTGCTGAATTTATCAGACATGAGAGTTTGAATTCATAATGCTCACAAACCTTGCTTGGCCCAGATGGACATGTAGTGCATGCAGAACATTAATGTAAATTGTTCATGTAAATCGGAACAGGCGATGTTGTGAGTGGAAGCCATTGCATCTGAACAGCAGTACACACAACTAATTCAATAGTTTTAAATGGTTGCATTTTATACTTACATCAAAAGACTGAACATGTATTGCATCTCATTTCTTGCTAAAGGGACCATCTTATTTGCATGGAGCTGTGGCCATCAGACAAACATCGTCTCGCTTACACAACATCGCTGCTGCTTTTCCAGTACTGTCTTCCCCTGCTGCTGGTTCTTCTGTGCTACCTCCGAATCTTCCTTCGCTTGAGGCGACGCAGGTTAATTTTCTAACAACTCATATAACAACATTCTTATTTCTGTTTTACGCTGCTCTAGTCTTATGATTTTAGTACTACAAAGGACTTAGATGCTTTCCTATTAAGCACTGTCGCCCTAGGTGCTGTGTGATATTTGTTTGTGATTGTCAAACAATGGGGGTCCCACTTTTTTCCAGGGACATCTTGGAGCGCAGCAGGAGAACCCAAGGGGCCCAGAGAATAAATGTCATGCTGGTAGCCATTGTGGTTGCCTTTGCTTTGTGCTGGCTGCCTCTCAATGTCTTCAACACTCTGTTTGACTGGCATCACCAGGCCCTGCCGGACTGTCAACACGACACAGTCTTCTCTGCCTGCCACCTGACGGCTATGGCCTCCACCTGCATCAACCCTGTGGTGTATGGCTTCCTCAACAGCAACTTCCAAAGGGAATTCAAGTCCACACTACAGCGGTGCCAGTGTGGCAACAGAACTGTAGAAAGTTATGAGAGTTTTCCCCTGTCCACTGTGGCTAGTGAAGGCATCACTAAAGCCACTTCACTAAACAGAATGGGCTCAGTGTGTGTGCTGTCTGCCAGGCCTGAGATCAGCACAGCCACCCTGTCCAAATCAATACCAACTGACACATAGGAGGATTGTTATTAACAGAGGTCATGGATGTTATGGAAAAAGGCACCTTAAGGTCATGCCCAAGGACACCTCTGCATTCTGGGTACACCATGATGTACCAGAATGCTTTAATTCATCAGGTAACTGGCACTAAAAATATTTAAACTTTACTATCCATATAAGTCTACAATCACTACAGTGCCATTCAGAACACTCGAAAACAGTCTTGAAACATGTTTTACAGTTGATGAAAAGCACGACCTGAACTGTGGTACCTGAGGCCTGAGTAATTTTCTGTCACTATGTCTGTGTAATCCCACAGTCGTCCAGGTCTGATCCATAGTAAAAGCCAAAATTAAATCTGTCAACTGGACAAAAAGTTGTAGGAGTGAAGAAGTTACGCTTCTCATCCAAGCCGTTTCTACAGTTCTGGCCTTATATCTATCTGAAGGGAGGAGCTCACTACGCTTAAACTGTAAACAGCTATTGTTTCCAGTTTCAGCCTTAACGAGCCTCCATTCAACCTTAATGGCCCTGGCTGGTTCTATTGTTTTCTGTCACCTTTGTTCCTTTGTTTGCTGGGTCTGAGGATGGGGTTGTATGTGGGTGACAGGTGATGTCTGAGACCCCCATTCCTGTTTAAGGAAGGATTTTCTTTCCTAACAAAAATTGCTTCTTTAACTCCCTTCTCAAACCATTTTCTCTGGCTAAGATCTGTACTTCACTATGTTCAAAAGAGTGGTTAGTGGCTTTCAGATGGAGATGTACAGCGGACTGGGGTCCAGAAGAGCTCTCGCGACAGTGTTGGTACATTCTCTTCTGGAGTGGCTGTTTAGTTTCTCCACTGCAGTCTTCACAAGAGAGCAGAGTGTGACCAGAACTGACCAGAACTGACCAGAACTGAAGAAGCGGTTTGGATGAGCAGCGAAACGTTTTCACTCCAACTTTTTGTCCAGTTGACAGATTTAACTTTGGCTTTTACTATTTCTGTCACTATCTTTATTAAAATATGATTTTAAAAACTTACGTAGACATTTATATGTTTACATAGCTATTAATACAAGAACAAGTAGGGTATATTGTAGCACGGAGGGACCAAAGATTTTTTAAGGCAAAACTTTGTTTTAAAACATAAAGTGAATGTAAATATATGTAGAACAGAAAAACCTTACCCAGATGTTACCGGAAAAGAATTGTCTATTTCAATGGCCGAATTGTCAGTACCATGGAAATGAAATACAACTTTTAAGGGCACCAAGGAGCCTTACTGTCTCAAAGTCTGGGATCAAAGTGAATGTTCAATCCTGTGGACTTAGTGTGTATGACAGCAGTAGTCAGATCAAGTGGGATCTACACTGAAGAGACTTAACATTGTTTTAAATATACTTGCCACATTTGTTTTTACATTTGTTGTACTGTCATATTTAATATTTTGTGTGGCTTTACTGTTCCCATGTCAGTAAATGTGGAAAAATAAAGATGTGTTTGAAAAACTTCTGTATGCTATATTTTTCAATGTCCACAGCGGTGTGCTGTACTGTAAATACTACCTGATAATAGTAACATCAATTGAAAAAACAGATTTATGTATGGCAAACGTCAGACTTTGAAATTTGAAATTGTTGAAACTGTTTTTTGAAAAGATAGTGGGAAATATAGGATGATCAGTGGGTCTTTTAAGTGTTTTACATAGACATTGTCAGGCTGTGGGGAGAGCAGGGAGGTGAAGTAAAGATATGAATCTGCCTCAGAGATTTGTATCCACAGGTTACATATGAAATTTGCTTTGAATATTATTAACCATTTATAGACACTGGCCAGTGACAAACTATGCGTCAGCGTTAATTTACTCAACCACGTTAAGAATACACTTAAAAAAAAAAATGCGTTTGTGCATTTTTGCAGTTATACTGACCTCTGGTGGTTATGATTGTCTTTGGAGTTGACTGTTTTTTTTGCTCATTTATTTAGGTTTGTATACTATTTATTTTAGGGAAGTCATTTTTTCATTATGAGCCTCTATATGATCAAAATAACATCCAAGGACCCACGCATTAGCCATTAACTTATTTATTATATTGAATTTAAGAAAAGCAAACACTTGAATAAACTGTTTTGTACATTTGTAGTCTTCAATTCACCCTAGGCTGTCTGGTAGTGGCTGTGGTTCAAAAGCATTCCACTGTATATGAGGCGTATGACTATGAACACCCGAGAAGCAGACATGGACAGTCCAGTACCAACACTGGAATAAGGCAGACCCCAGGAGGTCAGGTCAGGACCCCTCTTCTGCCACTCTTATTGTACTTATACAATAGAGATTTGGAAATAGGGAAGGGAGGTTGTACAAAAAGTTATTCTCAGTCAATTGGATTTATGTGACCACATTTTTACAGTCAGGGTCAGCTTGTCTGTAGACAAATATTACAACATGCTAAACAAAAAGGAAGATGATAAATAACTTTTAAATACCAACTGGGAATTGCACAAATGTGTGCAACATCTCAGTTGTGTCACTGTAAACAATAATCATCAGATCCTTTGGTGGATTAAAAAGGCCTTTATCAAAAGATGACATGAAGGTACACGAACCCTAACAAAAACTAAGGACAAACGGGTGATTTTAATGAAAGAATGTCTTTTATAAGGGCGCTATGTAGTGCATTTACAGTTACTGATGTTCTCTTTTAACCAATGATGCATGTGCAATTTGGATCTGATATAGTACAATGGTTAATCACTTACCAGAGCAATATACTGATATTACTTAAACTTTATATTTTAACTAGTAACTCCCTGTCAGAGTACAAAGGCAAACTAAAACATCTTAGGACTGGAATGGACTAACAGTAGCAAAAAAAAAAAAAATATCTCTACACATTGTGAAGTCCTGAAGGCAAAATATCAACATCAATATTTTTAAGTGGACCGAGTATGCAATAATCTTTAACAAGCGTCCACAGCGCCATGACCTCTGAGTTACCTTCATGGCCCTTTTTAGTATATTTGGGATGGTCCAACCAACAAGCTGGAGCAGGACAGACACAGCCGAATGAAAAAAAGGGATTTGAGGTAAAACATGAGCCAACAGTAGTTGGGATACTGCTGGGCTCATAAAAGATGGTACCCCGAGATGACAAGTGCAGTAAATGGGAGTCTCCGGCGGCATGATATCAGAATTTTGGGGGGGTAGTTCTTGGAGTCTAGAAAGTCTTCCTGTGAATGGCACGTGCTTTGTCTTCTTCATATTCCCGTTTCGACACCCACATCTTTTTAAAGGTGTCCAAAGATGCCAGAATAGATCCACTAAAAGTGAATAATACATTCAACATGATTATACAACTGATAACTCGATGAATACTAATTTGAATGGACATAAACCTTCTCTTACCCAATCCATGTGGAGTAAAGCCTCTCTTGAGGAGCAGAGATCTGCATATTAAAAAAACAAGGTCATTTATGTTCATCTCTTAAATTGCTGAAATTAATCACAAATCTAATGGTGTTCACAGTGCTTGTCAGAAAAAAATCAATTAGACATGATATCAAAACTCCCATTACTTACCTTAATCTTTACATCTTTTGGTGCAAGCTTCTTGACTTCAGTTAGCAATCTTTCCCCAAAACCTAAAATAGAGATTACAAAACAGGTAAAAAATAGTAATATCATTCCTGTTTCCACCCTATTGCCCACAACAGCATAAGTTAATATTTTTGCAGACACTAACCTTTGATGAGTGTGGATCCTCCACATAATACTATGTTGGAGAAGAGTGTTCGTCTGAGGTCCATGTCAGATTTTTGGATGGCATAAGCCAACACCTCATGAATGCCCGAGCTTTCATCACCTATAAGGTCAGGCCTAAACAGCAGTTCTGGAGCTCTAAACCGAGCGGGACCAATCTGCAAATAAGGTTCATATATAAAGTTACAATAACAAAGTGGCATGACAGATGAATATGTTGAATAATCATATCAGACTTACATTTAAAGTGCTTCCATCAGGCAGCACATATTGTGCCTTCTCTGTTTCTAAAGTCTCATCCTTCTGCGGATTCAGAGATAGATAGCAGGCCCTCTGTGCATATAAAATAATAATTAATATTAGTCCATTTAGAATAATGTATAGGATTATAATATCACATTACCTCTTTGATGGTGCGGACAACTTCAAACTCTGCAGAGGTGTTGAAGTTGTAGCCCTCTTTACGCAAGAGCAAGCGCAGGTATCGTGAAACATCTCTTCCAGCAATATCAACTCTCATGATTGAGTGAGGGATGGCAAAACCCTCATAAATGGGCACAACATGTGTCACTCCATCCCCAGAGTCCAATACAACACCAGTAGTGCGGCCTGTGGCATATCTGCAGAAGACAAAGCATTTTTAAGTTTGTGCATTTAAATGTTGTCTCCAGTGTCTCAATCACTTCTCTTTAAATGAAAAGCATTGGGCATTGATTAAGTTGATAGGGCTGAATAAGGTCAGTTGTATAGTTGTCTACAAGTTTCCTATAATACATCCTCCAGTTAATAATACTGCACTAAATGTATTGTAATAAAAAATAGAAGGGGAAACAAATAAAAAGAGTAATTTTGCTATAGTCATATCATACAAGAAAATGTACAGACATGATGAAGCCCTATAAATAGCCATGATCACAGACGACGTACAGGCAATTTACACATTCTGAAACACAAACTAAGCATATGCCCCAACCAGTGGCCAGGAAGTAATATATTTTTTGCATAATAAGTGTCAGAAAAATGCTGGTGAAATTGCTGACAGTAAGCAAAATTAATGTTTCATGATTAGTAAGTTTCTTACAGGCTAAGTACTGCTTGCATGGAGATAAAGAGAGCAGGAACATTAAAGGTTTCGAAGAACACCTCTGCAGCCTTCTCTCTGTTAACGCTGGGATTGAGTGGGGCTTCAGTCAGCAGAACAGGGTGCTAAAAGACAAATAAAACAGTTATTAATTATGCTCAATCACAATCTAAATTAATTAGCAAAAAAAATTAACTCACCTCCTCAGAGAAAGTCTGCAACTGCTCCTTGGAGTACACATACTGCCAGATCCTCTCCATGTCATTCCAGTCTTTTACAATGCCATGCTCCATTGGATATCGTACTGACAATAAGCCTCTGTGTTCCTGTGAGGATTATATATATTTAAAAAGAAATGGGTGTCATTAGCAGTTTTACTTTGACAACCCTGAAACCAATGCAACAATTGTAAAGTTTGGGTCACCAGAGGGCCTAAATAAACTTCATTTTTAAAATGCACGGGTTTCAGCAAAAATTTAAATATGTAATTTGATTTAATTAAGACTTTCTTCGATTTGTTTATTTCATTTGTGTATTTTTTATTTCTCTTGAATTTAATCTTGGTACCTCTGCCTTGGGTCCAATGAAGAGATCACCCTCCAGTGCTCCTGCCATCACACGAACATGCTTTGGCCGTCCCACACTGGAAATGTACATAAATAAGTACATATTAGCATGGAATAAGAATACAAATTTAGTGTACATATAATATTATGGAGTTTTGGCATCGAGAATGAGAGTGAGACTTACTAATTAGGAAAACAGTATTTGGGAATCTGGTCACCTGCAAAACCAGCCTTAATAACTCCAGAACCCTACAAAAAAACAGACATTCACTAAAACCAGAATCTGGGGATATAAACTAAATGGGTTATAATAGGTTCATTCTCCGAGTTGTGTTGTACAAAAAGGGGAGGTCATGAGACACAGCCTAAAGCCACCAACAGTCACCAGCCCTGAGTTCAGCTTCAGTAACTGTCTTATGAGAGTATTTCACAAACACTTTGCAGTTTAGACATTTCTGATGGAAAATAATGCATATGCTGCATCTGTTTTGCTAGACTATCCACATCATCAAACCCTAAAGGGTGGGTCATAAAAAACAAAATACTCCGCTTTGTTTTGATCTTTCTGCTGATATGGTTAGGGCAATGGCAACGTTAACATTAAGTGCCTTAAGCTGAGAGTCTATAGCTAAAAACAAATCTATATCCTCATATGAAACATGGAAGTGATGTTAAGCTACAAGCAAAGTTGACCGGTTGAAACTGTTAGCTTCTGTGTTAGCTTCAGTATTAGGGCATGGATTCCTGCATAATTTCTTCAGCTCAACACAAACAGACACACGATACAGAAATAGCAATTTAGAGAAAAATGTCATTACCCTTTGCAGCAAACATAAGATTATTCTACATGCCCGAGGTAATAAAACAAGCATTGTCAGACATAACACAATAGCTACGCAAGCTAGATATTTGCTAGCATCGCCAGACATCGGCCTCAGTAGGGTGTGGATGAATGACATCACCATACTTACATTATCAATAACAACCGGCTGGTTAGCTAAAATGTCATAGGAATCCATTACGGATAGAGTGGTAAAGGACGCTTTCTACCGGCCTACGAGTGTATTTTTGCTCGCTTTGTGTTTTAATCATGTAAAGATAACGCCCTGTCACTGTGCAAAGAGCAGCAGCCTCGACGCTGTCGATGATCCACCGCGCTGAGTGGCTCAGAGGGAAGCCCCGCCTACCTACCACAACAGTGTTGTGGTTGGTTAATAATTGAGTGGCGTGAATTTTAGCCAATCATATTAACAAATGTCAGATCAATGTTAGGCAGTTTGGAAAACCAGTCACCGCTACTATTAAAATGTTTTTTTGAATGATTGTTTTAATGATGTTTGGTGGCTAAATGCAACAAATACGCATGTATGATATTTAGCAAAAAGATAATATTGTTTCATTGTCACTGGCCAATAAGAGCCTTGTCGGAAATACAACTAGGCGGGTCTTCTCCTGTCCTGAAGTCAGACAACAACTGAGATCGGAGTTTGGGTGGATCGTAGAAGTTTGGGTTAGTTCATCTACTTAATATTATTTCTACTACCGTTTAACGACATTTTATATAGCGTCTAAATAGTTGTCTTATTAAGCCTGTTATAGCCTACTCTTTAGTAGTCAAACAAAATTGTTGTCAGCTGTAACCTTAGTTTCGGTTATTCAAATATAAAAGTGGCCTATTTTTTATTCCTCTACAATTAAAGATCATACATTGAACAGTTAGAACCTGTTGTTTTGGTGGAACATATTTAGTAGGACTACATGTTTTGTAATGGCCGAGACTTAGCACTTCCCACTTGGTATTTGTGGGTAAATTTAGCCTCATTTGTAGAGTTTGTAGAGTCGAGTTGCAGATTTCCTCAGCCAACGGACTGCACTTTGGAGTCAATATATCAGCTATTGTTGTTAAAAGTTATTTTACTTTTACGGTCCCTGTGTCTTTTCAGATGGACTTAAGGTAGCAAAGACAGTCCTTGAATGTCATGGCCAGCGCCGAGGAGCAGGCTGAAAAGTGAGTGTTCTCATTTACATTGTATTGTCTAATTAAATTATATTAATAGGATCCTTAAAAGGTAGCCCCTTGGTGTCATGCTCATTCACATTTCAAAGCATTTCTCAAAACATTTCCTTCCAGATTTGAAGGATTTTGTAAGGACCCCATTCAAAAGATATATTTTGTGTTGAATTGCTTAATTGCTATGACCACGGAGGACAGTTGCCATAGCTTGAAACCCATGAATACACATTTAAATCCAGAAAAACATTTGCAAAACTCATTTACAATAATGTTTTGCTATTATGTAATAATCACTGAGCCATAATATATTATGTATAAATACTGCGTTTGTTTTGATCTCAGACACTGCTGGGTGTGCTTTGCCACTGAAAAGGATGACTACAGTTCAGAGTGGGTGAGTCCATGCCGGTGTAAAGGATGTACTAAATGGATCCACCAAGAATGTCTTCAGCGGTGGCTCGATGAGAAGCAAAAAGGAAATGTTGGAGGTGTCGTCTGCTGTCCACAGTGTGGCACTGAATATCAAATTGTCTTTCCTAAGATGGGTAAGTAAAAGTAACTATACCACCCTACATCTCTTTATGCAAACAAAACTTACTGTTGAACCTCCTCTAGGTGCACTGGTATATTTCCTACAGCAAATAGATGATGCCTTGACTCGGATCAGTCCTTTTGCTGCTGTTGGAGTAGTAATGGGCACTGCATACTGGTCTGCTGTTACATATGGTGCTGTGACAGTCATGCAGGTGTAAAGATTACACACAGTTGGTTACACTGCACACTGTACCTTTAAACAAACCCCCATTAACCCTGTATATTTTAATACAGGTTGTTGGACATAAGAAAGGTCTATGTGTGATGGAGCAGGCAGACCCTCTTTTCCTGTTGATGGGTTTACCCACTATTCCTGTGCTACTTGTCCTGAGCAAAATGATCCGCTGGGAGGACTATATAGTTAGATTCTGGCAAAGATACTCCTACAATCGGAATTGCCCAGCTGGTAATACATAAAAATGTCAATATGTTGGTCCATAGAAAGATGTATATACAAATGTCTTTTAATCTTTGTCGTATCTGTCATTCCAGGCTCAAGCCACAATATGCCCCCCCGGGTTCCTGTTGATGGGCCAAGCTCAGGGGATCATATCTCTGTGTCCCGTACTCTATGTGGAGCTCTTATTTTCCCTTCTGTGGCGAGTCTAATGGGAAAACTGCTGTTTCATAGAGTATCTTCTAATCTTCAGCGTACAGCACTGGTCAGTGTGTGATTATGTTGTTGTTGGTTATGTTTTGTGTTTTTCTTTCATGCTTAACTGTAATTTTGTGTTTCCACTTTCACACAGGGTGGGATAGCATTTATATTAATTAAAGGAGCTTTAAAAATATATTTCAAGCAGCAACAGTGCCATGTTCAAGTGAATCGTTACATACTCAACTATCCAGAAAGAGAAATACAGAGTACAGGGGCAGAAGAGGACACAGAGGACGGTGCAAACTGAGCAGCTTTCCTGCCAAACATCCTATGCATATCATATATGAGATCTGGGTAATTCATTT
>JACM01079436.1:0-13353 GCA_000787095.1 Periophthalmodon schlosseri
TTTACAAACAATAAGAAAACAGTAAAGGACGATGGTGGAAATCATGGAGGGAATGCCGGATTGAACAGGTGGGTTTGTAGTAGTGATTGTAGTGGTAGTTTTTGGAGGTGGGTTGAGGGTAGACCATAGAGAAGGCTTCTGCAGTAGTCAAGCCTGGAGGTGAAGAATGTGTGAATGAGGATTTCTGCAGTGGACTAAGAGAGGGAGGAGCGGAGATGGGTGATGCTGCAGAGGTGGAAAAAAGATGTTTTGGTGATGTGGCTGATGTGAGCTTTGAAAGAGAGGGTATGGTCCATGATGGATGATGCCGAGGTTGCGTACGAAGAGGAGAGAGGGGGTAATGGTGTGGCCATCGATAAAAAGGAAGATATTCCGAGCAGAGGGAGGAGAGCTTTGGGTCCGGAGATGAGGAGTTCTGTTTTACTGTTGTTGAGTTTGAGGAAGTTGTGGTTCATCCAGGTTCTGATGTCAGACAGACAGTTTGTGATGATGGAATGGAACTAATGACTGGTTTGATGGATTTTGTGGAGATGTAAACCTGAGTATCATCAATGTAGCAGTGAAAATGGAGACCATAGTGAGGCCTAGCACTGAACCTCAGGAAACACCAGTGGTGACAGGGGAGGTGTGTGTGTTTTGGAGTTATTTATGGAGATGTTGTGGTGATGCCACCACCGCAGAGCCAGGAGAAGAAAAAGGAGAGTGCGGTGCATCTACACTGTAGATGGTGGAGAAGGATGGTGTGGCCGTGTCAAATGCTGCGCTAAGGTTGAGGAGGAGGAGGATGAAGAGGGAGTCTGTGGCGAGGAGGAGATTGTTGGTGACTTTCAGGAGGGCTGTTTCAGTGCTATGAAGGGGGCAGAAACCAGATTGAAATGTTTCGAAGAGTTGGAAGTTGAGAAGGTACTGTATTACTGGAGTTTGGTGATCTATTATTTTTGCAGGGGACTAACTAACTAACTAAGCTACTCAAATAAGCAATTTCATAATTTTCCTCACCTTTAATGATATAATTAGAGATAGATGATATATCGGTTGGCCTTACATCTCCAGCACAGGCCAATATTTAACTTTGGTGGATTTGCTTTTAACACTTTAATACGAAGAGATAAATGCACTAAATGTGATACACTGCTCTCTTAAAAAACAACAACAACAAAAAACTGCTGTGGGTGAGTTTGTAGTAAATTTAAATTACATAATAATTTGAGGAAAAATATCAAAATCGGCCCTATATATCGGCCCAAAAATATCAGCAGATCTTATCGGCCATCGGTTGCTCTGGATTCTAAACAATCGGTATCGGCATCGGACATGAATAAAAACATATCTGCCAATCTCTAATAATAATACTATATATGCATAAGTAAATCCTCTGGTCAGTAACAGCAGATCAGCTACGTTTTTGTCTCAAGAGAAACAGTGTCCTGGAATTGCCAGTAGATGGCGTTAAAATGTTGCATTTTAAGCGTATGACAAACTCCTCGACAAGTTCACCAGTCTCCCTTTGCATGTTTTTTGTAGGTGTGCGATTGCAGCACCGAGATTAAGACATGAACTGATCAGAATATCAAATGGTTGAACTTCAGCTCCGGTGCTGATTGCTTCTTCAGTCACAGACGACCATTTCAGTCACGCACAAATGAAGTTATGCCCTGGAGTTTTGTTCAGCGCGGAACGTACAGCCACCTCTTAAATGTAAGGGAAATGATCCAGTGTAATCTAGTCCTTATTAAACACCCAGGCTAGAGACTCTTATGGGAACACTGATGACAATTTATTTGACTCCTTACCGCTGCTGGCCATATAATCTATCACACTCCGTTGTATCGAGTAGGGATTTGGTTAGAGCAAAGGAGAGACAGCCACCACCTCTACAGACTGCTAAACATTGTGAACTCACTGAACCGAGTAAACTGCCGACTTGTGTACGTGCAAACACAAGGAGTTTCCCTGATTGGATTCTGCACTCCACAGTAATGACTGGTTCTACTTTGTGAGGAACCTATGCAATATGCTCTTTGGTGGCCCCTACAGTTAGAATGACCAGCAGCTACACATTGATCAACACGAACAGAGAGAATATTGTATTGGTGGTTTTCAGAATATGTGATGCTGTCATACTCCCAGTTGGACGAAAATCCACAAATGATCCTTTATATTGGCGACTATAAGTCCTTGAACTTGCTATATTGCTACAGAAATCACATATTGGTCATTTTATTTAACCCCCTTCTCCATTAAACATTACCTATAGGTCTTAAAATGTTGTGATGTCATGTGAAAACCATCCATTAATCATGATTTAACTGATTACCAGACAAACAGCACAGGCCTTCATAGCAGTCCAACAAATCGTGTAAGGCCCCTCCTGTGCTGCATACTGGCCATCCAGACGAATGTTCACAGGTCAGTGTCACAGAGGTCAGTGTCATCATATAGCTATCCATAACGTGCACATAGTACTGCCCAGTGTCTGATGTTATGTCTACTATAGCACTTGCTAATTAAACCCCTCAACAGATTGCAGGACCCATGATTGATGGGACTTCAGCAAATTTCAATTTCCATGCCTTAATCACTGGGAGGAGGCAACAGGGGCGTGAAATGGTGATCTGCTTGTCTGGTCTGCTGCTCCTAACATGCTTCTTTATATGATTACTTTAACCATTTTTATTCCAGTTTACAAATTAAATATGTTTCTTGCTAACTTGCTAATTAATTTACAACAAACTGCAGGTACTACACGGCTATAGACTACTGTAAACAGTTAGGGTCATTCATGGGTTTCAGTCCCATGGTACTTCTATTGCTACAAGAACCTGTATAATGAATACGTCAACATGGATAGGTGAAATGGATTTCCTTGAGTAATAGATTTTTGGGTACCATTTTCTCGTAACTACAACAAAATTGGACTTAATAAAGCATGAACAAAGACCTAACTTATAATAAACAAATAGTTAATCAAAAAATGCTTCAGGCTTAGTAACTATTTATAATTAAGGGGTTATTTTGGCTGTGTTTATTGCACTGAAAAATGTAGAAAACACCGGAACACCTGGCTCTTATTTGGCCTGGAGGATGGTCTCCTCCTGACTGTCTCCATGGAAATGTTGCTTTGGCTATAATCTTCCACAGTATGGCATAAAACCTATCTATCTCTGTGTAAAATGTTCCAGGCGATGTGCCACCTCCAGAAAGTTCTATACTGTACCTTTAAGTGTAGTTATTGTAAAGTGTTACAGATTTTTGCACTGTGAGGGTTAACAAAAACAAAACATTTCAAAAGTAAATAAAATCTGAACAAATGCTGTTGTTTGTTTCTACTGCTCATTACCTATGCAGTTTTCCTTGGGGACTCCTGTTTTGATGGATGTCCGCTGCTCCTTCCACTGTGTGTTTTGATGTTTGAGATTTGATTTACGACGGCGGGGTGATGCATGGCGAATGACAGATCCTGAGGAAGTATGGAATAATTGAGAAGGTGTGATGGGCTGTCGAGGTCATTATTAAGGAAAGGTGCTGGAGAAACTCAGTGTAGCCATTATTTTGTGCTATGTTCTGAATCTTCGACTGTGGAGAGAGAAAAAGGAGGAAAAGAGGAGTGGAGCAGGGAGCAGAGATGAATAGTGTGGTCCATATTTTGACAAGGGGGTTTCCTCGCGCTCATTAAACCTGTCGCCGTGAACACGCCACGTGCCGGACTCATTGATCCCAGAAAATGAACTCTTTTCCCTGGTGGTGAAACATGCTTGGAGCTGGACACATTTCTGCTGTATCCGCTGTGGTCAATTTGGATTTAACTTATAAATTACAAGTAAAAAAATAAGGGTAAATAAATTTTGCACAAATTAAAGGCTAAAATAGGTAGGTTTGAAGGAAATTTTGGTTCAAAAAGTCCTTTATCGAAGTTTATTTGTTGCAAAGCAAAGAATAAGAACTCAAGGACCAAATATGCTCGAAGCTCGAAGTTACTAGAAAACTGCTCAAATCTGATTCAAATGTAGAATAGGTTCACTATCACAGTCTGAAGAACACTTTCTTGTTTTTTGTCAAAATTGTGAAAAACAGCAAGCAATGAATAGAGCATTTACTCCAAATCTGTAGGCCTACCAATACTTTAGAGATCTGCTTTAAATTTTCAGTGTTTAGGTTCCGAGTGGTATACTAGCTTAAAGGTTAAGGTTTAGCTACACTTTATGGTCCCCGTAGGGAAATTTCAATGCTGCTGGGGCATCTCTTCAGGAGCAGTGCCGCACCCAGGGACCCATCTCCATGATCTTGTGCCAGGCTTGGTCAGGGCTATCTTAACTGGAGCAGTTTACCTGTTGTCCACTGCGTAATGTTTTAGCCCAGGGACCCATCTCCATGATCTTGTGCCAGGCCTTGGTCAGGCTATCTTAACTGGAGCAGTTTACCTGTTGTCCACTGCGTAATGTTTTAGCCAAAGAAATTATTATTTTTTTTTTTTCATTTTGGATGCTTTTATTACACTGAAAACTTTAGTGAGCAGACTTGCATCTCTACAAACCTGACTCTCATTTGGCTTGGAGGAGGGCCTCCTCCAGCTTGTTTCCATGGGAATGTTGTTCTTTTGGCTATAATATTCCACAGTATGGCATATTTTCTGAGTTGTTTTTTAACTTTCTATTTGGAATCTGTATGAATCTGTAGAAAGTTACACTGTGTTACTTTAGGACAATGTAACACAATTACTTCTTGTGTTCACATTTCTTAAAATATTGTAAATTGTAATATAACTGCGCAAAGTAGACAACAACTTTTGCTCACCGTATTGAGAAGCTGAGAACAACCCCACCATGCATGGGGACAGATAGCACAATATCCTGTACTCAAACAGTGATGTGGCAGCGGTGAAACAAATCCTTTATAATGCAAACACAACACATTTGTCAGGTGCATCTGTACAACCTCCCGCCCACTCAGACGGGGACAAAAGAGCTCACGGAGACAGGGGCGATCCTTTCTGTGCCGTGCCTGTTTGAAGCCCTAACCACTATGAATGGAGCAGTACTTGAGGCACATGAAAGCAGGGGCCGGCGCGGCAGGTAGCACATCTAACGGGCAGGTAATCGCAGCGAGAGGCCAGCCGGCGGAGCACACCAGGTACACTGAAAGAGGGATTAGCATGGATTCATCATCAGCCTGAATCAACAGAAAAGAACAGCATCAAAACACTTACTTTTATACTGTCAGCTGGAGGGGCTCAGCGGGTTGGTGGGTTAAATCATCGTCAACATGGAAAAGACAAGTAAAACAAGCCCAAATAATTACAAAAAATCAACAACTATCTTTATCAGTCAGCTTAAAGGTGTATTATGTAACTCTTCTTGAGGAGGGTATGCCACCTGCTTGTCTGTATGGATATTTTATTACTTTGCCAGGCTAAGGTCAAGGTCAGTTCTGTGGAGAGGGGACTATGTAAGAATATGTTTTAAAGGGTATTTTGAGAAATAAGAACACCTGTAATACAATGATTGTATGTCAGATAAGAGAAAGATTCCAAGCATATCTCCATGGTAATCCATCCCCCTCAAAAAGTTGCATACTGCATCTTTACGTAAATACACTGAAAAAAACTGATTAAAGGTGCAGCTTTCTGGTAGAGGGTCTGTCCCCTGTCTCACTCTCCACAGAGATGTTTATCTTCCACAGCAATAATATCTCCATGAAGACAAGCAGGTGCCAATTTACAGGTCAAATCTGTAGAGATGTGACCTTATTTAACCGCTGGTACATTGTCTTGCTTCCAGTGTACAATGATATGAATGGGGTTAATCCAAAATATCCTTATTACATGGAGGTGAAAGTAAATGGATGTCACGGTTTGCCTCAAAAAGTAACTAAAAACTGATGACGTGTGCCCTGTACATGGGGATAGATTAAATGACACAATTTTAGTAGAGACTTGGTTACGGTTTTCCTTATGGTAATTAAAAGGTAATTAAAACTGTCAGCTTCTTCTGAGAGTTCCACATGTACCGTGATAGGTTAAACCCACCTGTCAAAGAAGATCTGACCCATAAGAGGAGTAGGAGGACACAAGAGGATGCGTCTGAGTTTTAGCATAAAAGAGAAAAAGCTTTGAATCACAATTTAATCTCTCCTTTCTGGCAGTTTCATGCATTCTGCTGGAAGGCGTATAGTATTGACACATATAATGTAACATTGTGCTTAGTGTATTTAGTTGCTCCACATATACAATAAACTAAATGTTTTGACTAGTGAAGCTGTTTCATGTCTCTTTACCTGTTCATTTTACAGATGTCATTTGGGGCAGTGCTGGGCCAAACCTCAGTGTGAGTGTTAAACATGAGGTGTCACTAATCTCACAGAGGCTCAATCAATGGTCTGTTGGGACAACCTTAGTACAAAATCAATGGAGCTGTTGCTTGAGTAGATAGAGTCATACCACAACAGAGTTCAATGTTTGTGATAGTCTTGATATGTGTTGAGACCACTTTTCATGGCAATTATCCAACATTATTCATCATTTGACTCAATGTTTGAACATTGTGTAAATACGATATTTTATTTTCATGTAATTGTAATGTAAAAGTAATTCTGCTTTCATTTTTGAGCACAACAAACTCATAGGGTTGCAGGCCAATGGCTCAAGTTTAAAGAAGGCTAAAATATCAGCTTAAAGCTTCAAAATTAAGATGCATCTTGTCGAGACCAGTTTGATAAATTAATGAGAATGAGTTTCGATAGGTTGTATGAACTTTAAAATGTACTACATTATTACCCTGTGGCACAAAGTGTTTTGCTCCCTGAAGAGTGATGGCCCAAATGTGTAGGAATTCTCCATCATACATGACTTTCACAGTCGCACAGTTGAGGAATTAATTTGATAAGATGTTTTAAAATGTGCTTGCACATGTTTCTGAGACTGGTGCCTCCATCCTCATTATTACAGCAGTATATTGGCTGAGACAGAGCCTCTCACAATAAAGTTTACCATTTAATGGTTTTCTTTTCAGCAATTCATGAGGTCTGACAGGACATTTATCACACAGCCCAGTTTTAGAAAACACACAGTGATGTGCCTCTGGTCTGTCAGGTAGAAACATGTCATTAGTGATGAACCATATCTTACAAAAGGGACTTATACATTTACTTCTTTGAGACAGGAGAAGGTAATTGGCTGATGGATAGACGATAAAAACGCCTTGCTGTCACTAAAGCAGCTGGATTGCAGAGGCCTTTATTGTGTAACTTTAGTTTGTAGGACACCTTATTCTTATTACAATGGTATGTGCCAGTGACAAGTCTGTACCCTTTTGGGGAACAAACTGTTATGACAAACAAAATTTTATAATTTTAAGTTAATATAATTTTCCTTGTTCATAAAATGACAAACAAATAATCTTGTGCCCATGCTTTGCTGGAGACACTGCGGTCACATAAGCTGCATGCTGAATGGACCTGATGATTAGCATAGTGTGCAGACAAAGACTGAGAACAGTTTGGAATCCATAAATATGCTCTACATCACCCAAGCTTTTAGTTACTTTTTATTTTTTGACAATCTGCCTTTTATTCAAAGATATTTGTAGCCTAAACTCCTAAGGAAATATTAGGCTCTTGTTACTGCAACCAATGTGCGATAAGGGCTGAAGGGGTCTTCACAAACGTTTCAGGTTTTAGTATTGTCTGAAAGTGTAGTAGCACTCCTGGTGTGTTCATTAATTACATTTCCACAACATTTACATAATTTTCATGGTGAATGTAGAGTTTTTCTTACATTTACAGATTGTGTATTCACATTATGTCTGCTACAGATATTATGTCTAATGATATTTTCAAAACAAATCAAACAAAATGTGAGCTCAATCTCTGGAGATATAACTTTATTTATTTTCTTCATCAAAAATATTCATATAAGCAAATACTCCTTTGTTTACCATTTCACATCACAGCAATACATATGTGTTAAAACACTCAGTACATTCATTGTAAAATAAATATGCAAGCCAACAGTACACAACTGGCACAATCAAAAGAAACACTGCCAATTGGGAAAGGTAAACTTCTTCCAAAGTGTATAAAAAAATCACAATCTGAAAAATATCAATGGCACAAGCGCATGTTTACATTCAATAATACATTACCTCTATACTCTGCTGATATGTTCACTCTGACTACATTTGCAAAGTCATATACAGCTACTATGGCACAAAGATTTGTAAAGCTTCTTTCTAACACTCATTCAGTGGCCGTAAAAAGCATATCCCAACGCCTAAACTGAAAATGTTAATATTACAATATTCACAACTTTAACTCTTGCAGGTGTTCATTACTTTAAAGGTACAGTATGTCATTTTCTGGAGGTGACATGTCTCCTGCATGATTTCATGGAAATAGTAATTTTGTAGAAGTTTTTCAATACTCTAAACAAAACCAAATAGAAAATTGAAAAACTTACATTTTGTGGCTTTAATATGTAATGCATGCATTTATAAATAAATCAATAAAATGTGGAGTGCTTATTAAGAAACAGAAAACATGACTTTTAAAATGTACTTAATATGCACACGTTTCTTTCTTTCTTTCTTTTTTTGTTTGTTTGTTGAAATTTGTCCTTCAGGGCCTCCGTACAATATCTAACTATATAGAGAGACCAAGAGTGCTGCTGAGATTGATTCCTATCTTTTTAATATCAGACTCAATGCAATATTGATCTGAGATATTTCCTCCTTCTATATACTGTACAGTCCTGCTACAAACCCAGGTGGAGGCGGGGGTCTGGGGTTGGTGGGAGGTGGAGGTCTCACGTGGAGAGAGAGGGGACACCTGCATGTGATGGGCACTGCTGTTTGGGTTTCTCCGCACACCTCACTCTCGTCTCCGGAGGCCACGGAGACGAGATCGAGCCATTTACCACCAATAGAAAAGGCCACATTATTATGAGTCACCATCAACCGGGGTCAAAACACGAAATGAACGTCATGGCAACTATTGATATGAAAAAGTCGCTTCACCACTCAGAAGTATGATGATCCGAATCCAACCATTACCGCCTAACAGTTGAGATATGTCTGATTTTATTTAATAAGTGAAAGTGGATTGTGTTGGGATGAAGTGATTAGCTATTGACCCTATGACATTAAGGGGAAGTAAGGCTAAGGGTCAAAGCACAAAATAATAGTTGTAAATGGAAATTAAGGTTATGTGCGGGGGGGTTTACAAAACAAAAGCTCTTCAAAGTACACAGAGGACATTTGTAAAATTAACTTTGAGCAAGTGCATTTGACATAAAGTGGAATGAAATGAGGCCAGTGGGAGGGGCTTGGCCAGAAGAGCAGGTGGCAATCTGTACTCTCTCATTCATTCAGTAATGCAGAAGAAATCAATTGGTCTGTAGCAGAGAAATAGGCATTTAGTGCAGAAGAACCATCCAGGCATGGTGATGAGTGCATCCCGGACAGTAAATGGGGTACATCCGTAAGCCGTACGCAGTTTCAATTTATACAATTTAGACATTTTTTATAGGCAAAGAAAAATATGTGGTCTGTTGGTCACTGTGAAATAGACATGGGCATCATGATGGGCCATCATGTCACATCTTTACAATGTATTGATTGGTGTCTCCAACTAACCGGGTTAACGGGTGATTGATAAGTGTAGCACTCTGTTTTGCGTTCTACACATTTATCAATCTAGAATAGCTCTTATTTGAAGCTGATTGGACAATCCATCCCAACAGCAGAGCTAACCAGGAAATCAAAATTTGTTAAATCTAGTTGCATGTAAACAAAAAAGGAAAGTAAAGTGGCGTTACTTCCTTAGTCTTCCTAAAAAGCTAAAGGTTCAAAAAGTACATTCATTTATTCTCTATATATTTTTTAAGTCATCACAAACCATTAATAGCTATCAGAGGACTATCTACAATTAGCAGACATTTCCTCTTCCTAAAACTGGACATGTGATAACTACATTACACCGAGGAGACGTGGGACCTCAAATATAGTTTTTGTAACACCGTAACAGTCAAGTGTACCATAATTGTCTAACATATAAAATCTGTTACTGTAGATGTGTCATGATAAGGAATGCAGTTGAGGCTTCTGCATATTGGCCATTATAGTCAGTTTGCTGGGTCTAAGGGCAGTGGACTCATGAGCTCCTCTGCCTGAGTGGGTTACCCCTGTCCCCATGCACAAAGACACACATGTTCAATGCTCTTCATTTGGCAGCTCTGGTCCAAGCAGAGACCAAAATTAAACCACAAGGCGAGGCTTGCCTAAGATATCATTGGTGGTGCGTCAAAAATTAGCACCAATCAGTTTGTTTTATTACTGTACATACTGGTATAGGTGTCTTCATCGATGTGGACTGAGAAGAAGTGCTCATTTGGGCAACAGTCTTTTACAGTAGTTGATTTTTTTGCACAAAAGAAAGAATCTCTTGAGGACTGCTGCTTAATATAACTTTTTTTTTTTCATATTTGCCAAAGACAAAGACTTCTTTTCCCCCCTCACACTGTTGTTCGGCACCAGCTGAAGTCTCGCCGCTGTGCTCTCTGGGCTGGTTGACATTTCCAAGCCTCAAAGAGGGATTGTGGGTAAAGCTGGTCGCCAAGGAGACAACCCCATTATTTTCTACCTGTGGTGAAAGTGGGGTAAAGCCTCACGAGGAAATGCAGATGGGCTTCCCATTTTTATCATACTGGTATACTAACATTTTAATGCAATGGGAGTTGGCGGGAGAGATCCAAGGGCTACTCGTGATGGAGAAGTTGTGGCTAGCATAAAATGGCGGCGGTTGCTTTCGGCAGTGGAGCAGGGCTCGCAGCACGTTGGCCGCCATGCCCCGAAAACGCTTACTGATGAAGCAGTACAGGAAAAAGTTCACCCCAGTGTTGAGCAGTGCGAGCATGTTTGCCAGATCGGTGAGCAGGTGTAGCAACTGGCTGGCCCCCTGAGAGGCAGGAGGGGGCGAGTAGAAGTGATACAGGATCATGAGGGTACGCGGCGCCCACAAAACTGCAAAGATGGAGGTGATTGCAAGCAGAATGGCGGTGGTCTTTCCAGTTGAGTAGCCACGAAGGCGGAAACAGTTGCGTCTGCGGCGGAGTTTGCGGACAATTACGGCGTTGAGGGTAAAGAAGACGGTGCAGGGCAGGAGGTAGACAGTAGTGCAGTGGGCCCAAACCAGAACATGCTGAGCTGCAGTTCTCCGGGTCACATCCCCCCCAACCACACCCCCCGTCCCGTACAGACTGTGCCACAGCTCAGGCCACCAGTAATAAGGCGCGGCCGACAGCAAGCACCCAACGTACACTGCAAATATGACCCGTCGTGTGCGGGCGGGGTAGGACACCGTGTGGTACCGCAGTGGGTGACACACGGCGATATATCGGTCGACGGTGAGAGGGACAGTGATCCATATGGAGGTATGGATGGAGGAGAACTCAAGCACTTGTACTGCGCTGTTAAGAGATGGGGACAGAGGTGTGGCTAAAATAAAATCTTCCAAAATAAAGTCCACAAAAACGATGAGTAGCAGCACTAGGATGTCGGCTGCTGCCAGGGCCAGGAGATAGTTGTAGGAGGACTTCTGACGACGCAGCACCAGCTGGGACAAGATCACAACTGTCAGGATGTTGGCTGGAGAAGAAAAGGAAAAAAAAGTGTTAAGAGAGTGTTAAAAGAATACAAAAAGAGTGTACTGAGTTATGCTACAGGTAAGGTATGCGTGCATCATTTTAGTTCAAGATACTAAAATGTATCTTTGGCCAGGTTTAGATCTTTCAGATTTGAATAATGACTTGGTTCTGTCTGGTCTTGTTTTAGTTTAGCCCTGGCTTGGTTATTATTTTTTATATTGCAGAGGTTGGTCCTTGTAAAATCTGTTCCAGTACTTCTTATATTGTATTGTTGAGTGAACATTGCTCCACTTTGCACCAATCCAGGAGGGTTTCTGAGATCTTAGGCTCACACATGACTCATCCCACACTGACCTATATGCATTAGGTGGATAAGCATGGCTTCCTCACTCACGTGGACAATATAGTCTCATTATGTCTTTTTGGATTATTCGATCACTTCTCTCTGCCTCTTCTTGTATGCAATTTACACTCAAATTATTCCAACAAGGACCCCTTTGTACACCGTGTTTTAGGAGCAGGTGGGAGCAAGCGTGATTATACCGTTTCATGTTTTATGATTTCGTCTTGTAATTACCAGCAGAATGAGTCAGGGTGTCTCCTATCGTGAGTGCAGAAAATTGTCACAATTAAACAAGACCCAAATTTAACCTAATTTTACTTTGCTTTGATTGTGTGCTATATTTACAACACCTTTTCTGAATTAGAAAAGGCTTGTGTGCATGACCTTGGTGGCACCATATCTCACAAAAAAGGAATCAGAGGTCTAATTCACAAGCCAAAGGGGTTCTGAGTGCAGCACAGTGGTCCTCACAGGTTGACTTAGCAGCAGGGGTGAACGTGATTGCCAAAAATACATATCACCATTTTCTTGGAGCCAGATCACGTTTTTGATTTTAACACGATTTATGTAGACTTATGTTAACAAATCTGTTTGTTCTGAAAGTTCATACCTCACATGATTGGTTAATTCCATCATTCACTCAGAGCCTTAGGGAGACTGACCAATAGGAGAAGGGGGTGAGGAAAAGTGTGTGTTTTATCAAAAAGTGGCATTAAACAGAAAAGTACTGAATCGCAACCTGGCGAAGAGGCCAGAATTGCATATCACCACATGGCCATATCACCCAGGCCTAAAACAGCAATGAAGAATGGGTCAAATGCAGAGGAACAATTTACCTATGACGACATAAAAGACAACTAGCTCAAATTCCCTAAAGAATGTGGTGTTAGGAGGCTGAATCTCTGAGACCCATGCACTCATCTGATTTGTGTGCTCTTAGTGCGGTCTTGCTCTGTGGTAATAGATCTGAGATTGGATTAAATATGGCAGCTTGAAGTCTGCTCCATCACACTTCACAGCCTCGGCCCCTATCAGCTGATTACAAATTACAAAGCTGGCTCCAGTTAATGACTAAAGATGTCCTTGGCAGACGGCACATATACAAGAGAACACACACTGTCACACAAGCGTCACCTACGATGCAGATCATCAGGAATGCTGCACTTCATTAGCAAACAATCGATCTATAAAATGCCAAAGCAGAGGCTAAAAATGCAGTTTAAACTTCATGAGGCCAACAAGTTTTTAAGGAAAAATATTGTATAGGATATGTAACAAACAATGGTGTAAATGTTGTCATCATAACATTGCAAATGTAGTGAAAACTTAAATTTAGGAACAAAAATAGGAATTATTTTACTGTAGCTGAAATTAT
>KN480059.1:0-16545 GCA_000787095.1 Periophthalmodon schlosseri
TATTGACTGATCTAAGCACACATACAGTTCAGATGGTTAAGGTCTATTGATCAGCCATGGAACAAGACTTCCCAGTGTGACTAATGGCTAAAACAATGAATGAACCTCCTCATATCCTCTTCATCTTCCGCTTTTCCAGCTCTCCATTCATCTGCGTGTCACACGCCGACTCTACTCTGCAACCGAGCTCCATTTCCTACAGCTATTTCTTTATTATTGTTGTCATTGGTAAACACTACACATCTGCCTACCCAGCCCCGCCTCTGATTGGTCCAGGCGGCTGTCCGTCACTTCAGAATTTCTGTTTGGCCGCTTTTGATTCGTCCATGGCCCTCACTTTTCCTCTTCTTGCGGCGCTGGGTCGGAGCCGCTGCGTCCCCGGTCTGGCACGTTCCTAGCTAAATTCTCCTGTGTGTAAATTTGGATTTCCCTCGCTGCCAAGCACTACAGCGTTTCGTTTACAAATTCGCTGCCATCTCGTAAAAAATCGTGTTTTCAAATATCCCTGTAAATTGTTACGCTAGAAGATGGCGGTGGTAAGCGGGATGGGGTCGGCGGTAGCCCGGCTGGAGGGCCGAGAATTTGAGTATCTGATGAAGAAAAGGTCGGTAACCATCGGCCGGAACTCTTCGCAGGGCTCGGTAGACGTAAGCATGGGACACTCCAGCTTCATCTCCCGGCGGCACCTCGAGATATTCACGGCCGGCGAAGATGGCACGGGCACGGGGGAATTCTACCTCCGGTGCCTTGGAAAAAACGGGGTGTTTGTAGACGGAGTGTTCCAGAGAAGAGGAGCCCCACCTTTGCAGCTCCCGCGAATGTAAGAGTGATCATATCAGCAGTACTTTTACTAGAGTGTGTGGTGTATGTGCTGTGCGTTGTTGTTGTTTTGTTTCCCGCTGTGGCGCTGCACGTGCGTGTCAGTCCATACACAAACCGGCTGCTGTAGCACGGGCGCCACCACCCTGATCATACGGCAAATACAATGCCATGTGTTTAGTCAAATCCATAGTCAACACATACAAATACGTTTATTCCACATTTAAAAATACGATATAAACAGGACGTATCACATTCTGTTGTGCATGGCTCGGTGTGTGTGTGTGTGTAAAGTCCAGTTTGCGTCATCGAGACGTCAGTCATGCTTTAGCGTTGCGTTTGTGTGTACTATATTCCGTTATTTTTTTGACCGCAGCCACGAATTACAATTTTGAATATTCTAGACTAGCACTATTCTAGACTAGCACAAATTTTCCATTTGTTTTACCACTCACACCCACTGACCCCCTCAGCACGAATATGTGCACTATAGCTACAATATAAATAAAGGTTCGGTTTGTTTAATTATTAAACTATTTTCTTGTTTACCATCTGCTATCGCTCACTCAGTGACTGGAACTGTTTTGGTCTGTAGTTTGTCATACCAGCTGCTTTACCATTGTCCAGACATCACTGTTTACATTTGGTCTATATATCCCAGCAGAAGTGACTCATTCTCAACCTGTGTGATGACTAAGTAAGCCTGTATACATACACTTGGAAATAATTAGACATGAAGCCTTATGCATCATGCCCCGTCCATATTTAAACTTTCAGGCTGAAGTTCTGGTTGTTGGGCAATAGGCTGTCTCAGCAATTTTGGCAATGGCACAGTGGTTATACTTGGGTCAGATATAAAATGTGACACGTTTTAAATTGTCTGATCAAATTTTATTAGACCAATATTTTTGAGGACCAAAAGCACACAGACAGATCTAATTAGTTTGGACGTTAGAATGCAAAACTCGATGCAGACAGTGCGCTTCAAAACAAACCTCAAGGTATGGACTCTTAATAAAATATGACTTATGTGCCTTCTTATATTGCCCCAGGTGCTGTTTGCGCTTTCCCAGCACTAGTATAAAGATCAATTTCACAGCCCTGTCCCATGAGAAGAAGGAGCCCAGGAATGTGCCCGAATCACCGGTCAAGCCCGTTCAGCCCCAGATCTCACCCCTCACCATCAACATTCCGGACAACATCGCCCACCTCATGAGCCCACTGCCCTCTCCCACAGGCACCATCAGGTCAGCTCATGGGACCATGGTTCATAAGGCCTTAATCATAAAAAGTGTAGCTTGACCATTTGTTTGGTTTTACAGTGCTGCTAACTCATGCCCTTCAAGTCCTCGAGGGGCAGGTCTGTCCAGCTACAGGACAGGAAGAGTGCTGGCCCCGGATCTGATGGGAGACCACTCCCATTCTGAGAACGACAAGGATGCCTCTGGGGAGGACAGCCCAAAGGTACATACTTCAAACTGTAAAGTTACTTTAGAAGCAGAAAGAATTATTGAATTCCCTTTTGTGACCCCAGCTTTTTGGGACAGCGGTTGGAAATTAGCTTTTGGCTATAATCCAGTGTGTTTACATTTACGTTGTATCATGTCTGTCCATTAACATGCACTGTCTCAATCAATCAATCAATACATACATACATACATACATACATACATACATACATACATACATACATACATACATACATACATACATACATACATACATACATAAACAAACACATAAACAAACAATAGAAATGCACAGTGTGTTTATTGGAACATAAAATCAAAATGTGCCTCTAGATGCTGTTATTAATATTTAACACTGACAGTAAGGCTTTTTGGATATTGTTGCATCCCGAGTGAGTACTATGATGCACAACAGGCTTAAAGACTTCATAAATGATCTAGATACAAATTGTGCTGTGTATACAGTCATAACCTTTCTTGCTGATTGAAACTGTATGACAATGTGTGAGTCTTTGGAGTGTGTGAGGCCTTGTCACGATTTGAACCACAGGTTAATACATTGCACCTTCTCTACAGGATGACTCCAAGCCTCCATATTCATATGCCCAGCTCATAGTCCAAGCCATCACCATGGCCCCAGACAAGCAGCTCACACTGAATGGAATCTACACCCACATCACCAAGAACTACCCCTACTACCGAACTGCCGACAAGGGCTGGCAGGTCAGTCTGTGCACAGCAAGAAAAGTATTCAGCAATGTCTTTTGTATTAAAAGCTAGAAAATAAAAAAGTAAGAATTAACGTAGAACTAATCTGTTAAGTTATCTACAAATGTCTTACACAAAGCGCTGAAAGGGTTGTGGTTGTAAATGCGGTGTTTCAGAACTCAATCCGTCACAACTTGTCTCTGAACCGGTACTTTATCAAAGTGGCGCGCTCTCAGGAGGAGCCAGGGAAGGGCTCTTTCTGGAGGATCGATCCGGCCTCTGAGAGCAAACTCATGGATCAGGCGTTTAGGAAGAGAAGACCCCGCGGAGTACCCTGCTTCAGGACGCCTGTAGGACCCCTCTCTTCAAGGTAAAGCACATAACAGTCCAGTGTGATTTACATCCTACACTGCCATATAGTGTAGTGCCAATAACATTAGATCTCGAGATCTACATGTGTAATAACCTGATCCTTGTGCAGGAGTGCCCCAGCCTCTCCTAACCACACTGGGGCTCTTTCGGCTCACTCCAGTGGAGTCCAGACACCCGACAGTCTGTCCCGAGAGAGCTCCCCGGTCCCCATGGAGCCGGAGTCCACGCCCCCTCCAGGGCCCACCAATACTTCCACTGTACAGCCTAAACTTGCAGTCATCAAAGAAGCTCGCTTTGCACAGAATTCACCAGGTAATGATGTGGTATAACCACTTCTTATTTTAATACATATACCTATACTTCCATCAGTCATTATTCTGCATTTTAACACACAAAGAACTTATTCCACATATACTTGCTGCAGTAATGGATTACCTTCAGATAAGTCAGACATCTTAGACTAATATTTTATTGGGTTTGCCCATGCTCTTGAATTTCTATCTATAAACATATTCCTCATTATTCTAGTTTGAGTAAATATATCCCTCCTGTGTCACCGTAGGGTCCCCTCTGAACAGCCAGCCTGTACTGATAGCGGTCCAGCGGCAATTACCTCAGAACTCTATGAAGCCTGTTACCTATGCTGTGGCTGCGCCCGCCATCGTCACGACCACCGGGAGCCCCGCCCCCGTTATGCAGACTGTGCATGTGGTTCACCAAATCCCAGCTGTCACCATGGCAACGATGGAAGGTCCACCTGCTTCAGCAAGTTCTGGGACTCAGGAAAATGGAGGAGGGGAGCATCATGAGGTCAAAGGTAACATAACATATCAACTACCAGTTTTAGGCATGGTCAGTGTCCTGTAAGGTGCATACTTCACATATTATACATCCAAACTTTTTCCACTTTGATGTCAGGATCTCAAAATAAATGCAGGGACCAATTTACATAGATTTCACTCTATTGGTAGGAGCCAGCTGTGCATTTCTAATAATAGATGGAGTTGCTGGGATGGATAACATAACACAAGAACGTTTAGTGCTACAGTACAAAATGAACATTGTTCACATCATGTTTTGCAGTTAAAATGGAGCCCATCTCGTCCATGAGTGCTCCCTCTATAGGTGGAGTCAGTCGGATCATCCAGAGCTCCCAGGCCCCTCCTCTCGCTACAGTCACTATAGTTCAACAGGCCCCCCTAGGACAGCACCAACTCCCCATCAAGACTATTACACAGAATGGGACGCACCTCGTGCCTCTCAGCACCACCACAACCACAGGTATACCTCATGTGTCATTAACTGAGAAAAACTGATTGGAAATTAGTTTCTAAGATATTTGGTCATTCTGTTCTCTGAATTAGAACGTTTAATTCTGTGTGTTAAGAGTTCCTTTTTTGCTCTTTCTATTCCAGTGGTTGCCAACCCGCTCCACCTGCTGGCCACTCACGCCTCTGCCTCGGCCTCTCTGCCCACAAAGAGACAGAATGGAGAAGTGTCTGAAGAACCTGAGACCAAGAGGATCAAAACTGAGGAGGATGCGGTTACTGAAGGCTCCACCGACAGATCTGAAGAAGGCAAGCTCAGTGAACAGAGTGGAGACAAGTGAACTCAGCCCAGCACCCCGCCTCTGTACACCCTCCTCCATCAGACCATTATATCTGCCACGGTGCCAAACTCTACAGAGAATGTGCAAGTCTCCCACTAGTCTTTCAAAGTATTAAAGACCAAATATATAATGAAACTTATGTGTGAAACCTGTGAATTGTTGGCACTGAGAAGCACAGCAGGGATGAAGTGGAAACATTGGTAGCATAACAAACAGAAGGACTTGCAGCAGTGACTTTGGTAAGGAAAGCTCTCGGACTCTCCCATCTTCGGCAGCTAGCCTCCATGTCCCTAACCCTGTTGTGACTAGATAATATATGCAGTATTTCGTTGTACAAGTGTATCTTAGGACCTTTTAAGTGTATCTGAGGCACTGACTCAAAAGAGGGGTAACATTCACCCATTGCGACCATCTTGGTATTTTTGTTCATGTGGACTTTCTGTGAAATGAATGTAGTCTTTCCTTTTGAGAAAAGAAAACACTATATATGTTCTGCTCAGCCATGCAACTGTAATTTGTTTCTTACTGTACAATGACAGAATTTTCATATTTTACAAAGAACTAATGACATAAAAAAGTATATTGCCATGCGTATTTATAGCAGATGTTTCACGGAGCTTGCATGTTGCAGATGTAGAGGTGAGCAGTTAACCTGAATATGGATCTGAAGAAACTGTGGCACTGCTGAACAGTGCTGCACTTAACTTTGACTTTATTTTAATGTATTTCTTTTCCGTCGTCATTGCTCGTTTTTTGTGTTGACGCTCTTGGCTCAGTTCTCTTCTGTTTACGGCTCTAAAGTCAGACTGTATTCTGTGTTACGCCAGGAAAAAAACAGTAATAGATGTTTGTTCTGCTTCGGTGGGTAAATGCTTTTTTTATAAACTTATTTAAAATGCGTTACTTAGTTTGTAATTCTTTGAGTAAAAAGCCTTCTCCACTGGGCAAAGTGTTTTATTTCTTGGATTATATTGAACACTGGTAACGACAGGCATTATCCCATTACTTTTAACAATACTGTGTAGGTGTTAGTTTTATGAACAAGACCAATTTAATTCAGCTTCCAGTACAAAGACATTTTACAACCAAACCACTCAAGAGAACAGTCAGAAGGATGTGTAAAAGTATACACATTTATTTACTGTACAAACAAACATTGGCAGCATTGTGTAAGCTTTGCAGAGATTGGACATACAAATGATTAAGTTAATGTTTATTGCACAGACGTTGAGTAATTAGTTTAGTTAGTAGTTAAAGATCAACTGCAGTGGATCACTTGGTTGTCCCATTACACTGGTTGTGCATTAGAATAGTTTTAAGTGCAGGGTTTCACCATTTTAACGATGGGTGGAGTTCTGTAGATTAGGACTAATTATTTAGCCTGGCCAATCATTCAAATCTGTGTTCTAGTCACATATAAACATTCAATACATGAAAAGAGGAACAAAAGAGCCTTAAACTTAGAACTCAAAGTCAGGCAGTACAATATGTACCGCCAATTAGAGGATAAACTTAATTTGGAAAGGCAAAAGTGTGTCTGAATAAGACCTACTTTAGGAAAGAATAGAAATGACTGGTCAGGTTTGTGTTAAAATAATTACAAATAATAAAGAACAAATTAACATATTGCACAAAATATTAGTTCTGAATTTTGCTACAATCATCAACACATTTGCTCAATGTTCAGTCTTCTTCTGGTGTGTCTGTGTTCTTACAATGAATATCTAATACTATATATGTTTATAACAGGACCTCTCAGTGGCAGGTGAGATCCTGTTCATAGTACACTTGTATATACATCAACAGTCTGTATATATGAAGCTTTATATTTGTAGATACACAGCTTCCCTCTAGAGACACTCCTGGGTTTGTTTGATCGCCTTTCCCATCACAGTTGTGGTTAAAACAGCCAGCCGTCCTCAAAAGTCTTCGGAAGACGTTTTAAAAAGAGGCCTCAGAAATAAAACAATTCCCTCTTTTCACTTTCAGAGTGTCAGCACAGACAGTTCAGCTCTGTCCAAGAGTCCTGTATGTCCCCATTTAAACATAAAAATATATCTGAAGTCTGTGAGGAGAGGTCAGGGGTCAGATCTTTTCATCGGTCATTTCCAGGAACTGGGCGTACACATCTCTGGAGCACTCCCCTTTCTGGTTGAAGAGGAACTTGTAGTAGCTGCCATCAGCACAAATAGCTTTAGGTGCAACAAGAGAAGAGCTCAGTCAGTCTATACAATTCACAGTATATATACTTTAGTCTAGTATACCTACATACATACCAGATTATATATTAATCATACATGGTTTTGCTAATGTAGATAAGTTTTAATAGCATTCAGTGTTCCCACAGTTTGCTTGAAGTCATTTTCCAGGACTATTTCAGAACATTTTTAGTTATGTAATCACAGTATCTACAAACAGATCCCCCCCTTTTTATACAGTTTTATATTAAAGATGTAGTCTAAGCCTATGGCTATAACAAAAGTCCACAATTACTACAAATGAAATACACCAAGGCAAACACACTATATTTTGTTATGTAGATGCCCCAAAAATATTTTCTGGTGGAACTTGAATTAGATGGGGAACACATGTAAATCCATTCAAATCGACTTAGAATCAACAAGTAAGCAAGTGTACACAACTCATTCTCCGCATTTGAATGGAACTTTATGAGTCTAGTGTTGCACTTATAACAAAGAAAACAAAGGAATGCCTATATGTGACACTACGTTGTGCTAATGAGATAAGCCAAAAAGATGTAGGAGGATGTGGGGGGAAATTTTGTACAAACCAGGTGTAATTTCCTGCATTTTGGTCCATTTTAGCTTTGATAGGTGGCAGTACTGGGTGGTAATAAAAGTCTATATTAATTTGATATCCAATAATACAGGAAAGCAAAAAGTGGAGAAATTTATATTTTTCCCTCATTTTCCATACATTTTCCGATGTCTGGAAAACAGACTAATTATTTTCCAGCTTTTCCAGGACGTGTGGAAATCCTGATATTTCACATTTTACAGTCATGTACCACTGAATCATACCTATGACGGCGTTGGGCTCCGTCCCAAAGGCACAAACACAGGGAGAACCTGAGGGGACCTGGAACTTGGAGAAGCTCCATTTAGAGCTGAAGTATTTTGGGAGGAAGCTGGCAGAGGCCAAACTAAAAAATTATGTACAGAGTTACATTAAGATCAAGTACGTTTTCTCTAAAGGATCTAATATGGTGTAGTTTACACATACCTGCTCTGCTTATTCCTCTTGGGGTCCTCAGCAGCAAAGATGTGCACAGTCCCGTGGTCACTTGACACACAGATCAGGGACGCATCCTGGTTAAAGTTAATGCTGAAATTTAAGAAGGAAAAATTACAATTCATTTCCATATCTCAGAAGAGAAAGGGGTATAGTGACAAAGTCTAACATTTAGTTATTGTTAATAATAGAGTGTACACCATTTCCTTTGGAAAAGTAATTTTTACCAGTATATGTTAGCGGCCTGAGAACCTCTTCTCAGTTCCTGAATCAGCTGACCAGCTGAAGTGTCAAAGATTCTTATGAGGGTTCCCTGAGAAAACAACACTCTTTAGTCATTTCACTTTTTTTTTTTTTACTATTCTTATCATTATTAAGTAGCCTCATAAATTACATATTAAGATATAATCAAATATTAAATTATTTTATGCTGCAATAAAACGCAAGTAGAACAGACTAAACGTTTCTCCTTAGAACATCTCAGTCAGGGCTACTTCAGAAAAGCAAACTCCAAGCTTTGTGCTCTTTCTTTAACCGATACCTTCTCTGAAGCTGTAGCAATCCTGGTGCCCTGCAAGTTGAGGGCAATACAGCACAGCGCCCCCTCATGGGCAGGAATGTCCACTGGTGGTTTCTCTGTATTAGCCAAATCCACAATCTGCACATGACCAGAGTGTGTGCCAGGGAAAGCCAGGAGTGAGTTGTTACTGTTGGGACACAGCACGCACAGGCCTGTGGAGAGGGCACACAGTTTAGCATACATGGCTGTTACATAAATATTAGTGCTTTTGTTTGAGCATTACAATAGCTGAAAATGTCATGAATTGATCATCTAAATTGATTCATCTGCTGGTTAAAACCATGACACATAGATAAAATTGAGCTGTAAAGCACAACCTGCATTAATTGGTGTTGCCTTATACCTTATCCCTTATACACTGCTGTAGTCTACATTCTATTCCACTATTTGGACAAAACAAAGAACTAATTAAAATGATGCATTTATGCCTCATGCACTTGTGTAGGCCGTTTATACCAGAAAATTTCAATGATCCGATCTCTGAACTGCTTGTGACCTCAACTCACCTTTGGGGTTGTAGCAGGTCTCGAACACATGCAACTGATGGGGATTGTGCGTGAAGGTGAAAACTTTAATCATTGAGTCCAGGACCACTACAATTCTGGCCACACACAGACACATGCACTTGTGTTAGAGCTCCATTGATAGTGATTATAGATCCAAATATAAAATTGATACAATTTATTCAGTTTTTGAAATAAAAAAATAATTTCGCAAAATAACATTATAATGTCATGATTCATTAAAATGTATAAATTAAAAAAAACTACCTGTCCCGCCGAAGTTTTACCGCCTTGACTTCTGTGGAGAATTCTATCTCTATTACCGTCTTTTTCTTCAAGTCATCCCAGATCATCACTGGAGGAAGAAAAAACGCATAACTTTTATTATAGAGCGCTATAAAGAGGGGACACCCACACGTTCAGCATGTGCAACATTCATTAACTTTATTAAATTATTTATTTGAAAAGCTTTTTTTAATGCTTTTTTAATGATTGAAGTACACATTTCAGTGTTTCCGAGCAAGGAAATGATCTGAGACTTGACTAGTTTGGGTTTAAATTAAAGTCATCATTTGAATCTGGGTAAAATTGTTGTTAGACTAGGGGGCATACCTTTGTTGGTTGGATACTTGGGTTTCTTTCCTCCACCAACTAATGCTAAATAGTTGCATCTAAATAGCATCTCCACATGCCCAACTCCACCCTCCAGGAATTCTGAAACACATGCAAAAGAAAATGACACGATTTCAGCAGTTGAAAAATGTTAACTATTAGCTGTTATTATGTAAATGACAAAAACTATGATATTGACCTTGCTTTTCCTTCTCTTTGAGGGGATCTGTGTTGTACACACGGAATCCATTTTCCATCCCACAGGCAAAGCATCCTGGACAGACGTGAGCACAAAGGCATGTGATTAATAGATAAAGGCAAAGAACACAACTTTATTCTGAGGAGTAATTAAGTAACGCTTCATTAAGGAAAGTCCACTAAACAGGTATTTTGAAATTTGTTCCCGAGAGCAATATCATTAAAGAATAGAATGAGTGTGTACGTGATGTCAAACGTAAAGTGGCCCATCGACATAGTAAAAACATACATTTGTAGTGCATGTGTAAAGATAAAAGTATCGTGACAAATGAGAATAATCACAATTATCTTAGTGTGTGTGCCCATTTAGATCAATTTAAATCAACAAGTTTTAGGTTCGGTTTAGATAATAATTCGAGATTAAGTTTTTAAATTTTGCATATGCTCTATTTGTGTCATGTAGCGCTGGTTTGGTCACAAAACATTTGTTTAGATTTTTATAGCCGTTGGCCTCGTGCTAACGTTATAGTAACAATAAACTCTTCAGAATTTCACACATCACATTCACAAGAGCTTGGAAATTGTGTTAAAATAGCATACGAGCTCGAAAACCCAGTTGTAACAGGAAATGAGATAGCTAAGGTAGCTAGCATGATTAGCTTGTATCGGATAGACCAACGCCAACTTTCATAGTCATGTTAGGGATAAATAACCTCTTTAGTCACATTTGCTGACAATTATACGCGTTCATAGAGTGTTGGTGTGTTCATTTTCTGAAATTATGCACATTTAACACATTTAGCTTAGCATCAACGACGTGGCCAATTTCCATTTTGGAGTCTAACGACTTACCGTGATCTTGGTTAAACCCAGCATAAAGAAGGCCATTTCCGTGTGGGTTAGACGGTAGTAAATTCATTATTTAAACAAATCTTAGGAATCTAGATGAGCATAAAAGCAAACCAAAAGTTGCTATCTACAGAGCTAACCTAGCTGACCACCATTGCCCCACAGTCAGTCAGCTGCCAGAAACAAGGAAAACATCCCAGTCTGGTTCCTGTTTGCTCAAGTGTTGGCACGCGAGCGGCGAAGAAACCCCAAGTCTATTACGGCGCGTGAGGTACAAGGTCCAATAACTAACAACGTTTGTGGAATGTACATATGTAGCAAATGCAAGTACATAATAATAATTAGCCATAAAAGTTGTTAATTCTTTATGTAAATAATATTTCATGTATATCGAACGAACAAATTCTTGGCATTGTAAAAGCTGGAGTAAGTATAAAACATAAAGTGTACTTCACCTGTATTAAATTTAGTACAATTTTAGTACAACTGGGATGTATTTCTATATTTCCAAATTACAGAATGAGATGGTCTACGCAGCCCCAGTGGCCTAATGGATAAGGCACTGGCCTCCTAAGCCAGGGATTGTGGGTTCGAGTCCCATCTGGGGTGGAAGCATTTTCAAACTATCAATATCCTTGTTATCGTCATTTTCTGACTTGGTAGTTCCAATTTCAGACAACCGTGCTAAACATACTTTCAGACAAAAATGCCACATTATTGTTCTGTAGAACTAATAAATATATAGATAGCCCATTAGCTTCATTTTTTTTTGTTTCATAGCCTCATACATTTTATACAAGCTTTCTTAATTTATTAGTTTTTGTTTATCATCAGATTAAAATCAAGCTCCTGGGCATGTAAAACATTTATGGAAAGCTGCAACCCACATATTTTATTATATATAAATAATATTTTTACATATTTTATAATAAGTCCCAAAATCAATTTTTAGTGATACTGGCTCAGAAATAGAAATAGCCTGGAAACAACAAATGTTTACTATACTGTCTGTCAATCCATCCCTCCAGACAGCAGCTCCTCTATATTTACAACAAAGGATTTTAAATCTGTTTTTCCTCTGTGCATCGTTTGCTACCCCTTACATTTAAAGGAAATCAGGCCACAACCACATTATTAGCTTTACAAAGAGCCGTCATTTGTGTGTATTCCAAAGCATTCAGAAGCATTCAGCTTTAATCAGGGGTAATTTTTGTGAGGTGTTTTAGGGAAAATCAGCCATAATAGTAAGGGATTAAGTAAAAGAAGCAAATAGTTCAATCAAAATTAATTTAATTCCTAAAGGAATCACTGTTATTTTTTCATACATACAAATAGAACTACATCAAACACTCATAAAATATTGTTTAGTTTTCAAAACTATACAATTAACAATCCCTAATGCTTTTTAATAGCTGGCCGCCATACATTACAAGTGTGGCAGACAAAAATCATGTGTAAGCTGAAAAGCAGTGGCATTATCCACTTGATAAGGTTCAACCTGGCTGCATATGAAAACAATTGTAAAGATTGCATTAGCCTTAACTATGTATGAACCAGTCTCCTGTGTCGCTTTAACCCATGTAAGCTTGTGAAGCCCTTGCTACAGACCGCACACACATATGGCCGTTCTCCTGTGTGTGATCGCATGTGTAGAGTCAGAAAACATGACTGAACAAAGCCCTTTTGACAGACTGTGCATTTGAAGGGCCGCTCGCCTGTGTGGTAGCGCCGGTGGATTTTGAGCTCGGCCAGTGACCTGAAGGACTTTTCACAGTCATCGCACTTAAACGGTCTCTCTCCCGTGTGGATCAGAGTGTGTCGCACTAAAGCATCTTTACCAAAAAAACCCTTCCCACAGAACTCGCAGGGAAAGCGCAGGCCTTTGTGATGGAAGTTATCGTGTTTGAGCAGACATCTTCTGGAGGTGAACATCTTCCCACACTGCAGACAACCAAAGGCTGCAGCGGGCTTATCCAACACAGGCTCTCCAGAGTGATGCACTCTTGCCACATGCCTCGTCAAGGTCAAACTGTGGCGGAACTTTTTCCCACACTCCCAGCAGAGGTATGGATAAGCTTTAGTATGCTTCCTCTGATGCTCCACCAGGTCTGAGTAGGATCTAAAGCGTTTTACACACTGGGGGCATTGGAAAGGCTGGTAGCCCGTATGTTTCCATTCATGACGGATAAAGCGTTTGAGGCTAACAAAGGTGGTCTGACAGTGAGCACAGGTGTATGGTTCTGTGGGGTTGTGCACGTCCACATAGTGTTTATGAAGAGCCTTAAACACAGGGAAATTCTCCTCACAGTGATTACACTGAAATGGAGTGTGAGACTCTTTGTGCAGAGCCAGTGCATCAGAGTCCCGCACCAGCTTCATGCAAGCATGGCAGTAGAGAGGGTTGTGAGTTTGTTTATGAGAGTCCAACGTGGATTTGTATTTGAATGCTTTGTCACACTGATCACATTTAAAACAGTGCTTATCATCCTCAGTCTTCTCAGGGTCCACCTGTTGTTCGTCATAACAAATGTTTCTTAAATGAAACCTGAATGTCTGTCTGCATTTGAACTCAGCGCTGCACTGTGGGCAGTAGAACGGTCCTTCTGCTACACTTTTGTCATCACCTGCTTCAGTCTCTTCTTCAGCTCCGTCTACAACTGCTTTTTCTTGGCCATCAGTGTCTGCGTTTGGCTGTTCACTTTTGTCTTTTACAATACTTGAACATTTATGGCGCTGTAGGAATCGTAGACTCTTGTAGACCTTTTCGCAGGAATAGCAGGAGTAGGGCGCCTCATCAGCATGCTGGCTCATGTGACGCTCTAACAATTTGCTATGTGCCACTACCATTCCACAGACCTTACAAGTTCGGTCGTCCACGTCACTGCTTGGAGATTTTTTAGCATTGTTGGAGCTCTTCGTCTTTGTTCTTTTCCACTGAGAAAGTAAACGTTTCATCTTTAAACCACGGTTCTTTCGCACTGGTCTTTGCCCCAACACAAAGTCTGGATCCTCCAGTTGCTCCTTGCTTAATTTTACTTGAAAGTCTTCATCTTGAGGTGCTTTTTTGGGCCGACCACGGCGCCTCTTGACCTGTTCGCCAAGCACAGTCACCTGCCCATCTTCTCCGATCATAAGCGTGTCACTTTTGTCTGGGTGGTGATTGTCTTTGCTGCCCTCTACTGAATGCACCACTATCTCAATTGCTTCAGATTTGACTTCATTTCCCAGAGCTACCCACTGGGCATTCACCGCATCCTCGCAGCTGCCTGGTGCAACATAGACTTTATCGTCAGACTCCACCTCCATCTCGCTGCAGATTGTATACGCCACAGCACTCTCTGAATCCGGCTCTGTTTGGGCACTAACAATTAACACACGCTCCTCTGATGGGAGACATAGGGCTGATAAAATGCCACTTTCAACAAACAGAGAATCTGAAATAGAAACAAAATATACAGTAAGTTCAAAAGTGGAGACAGTTAACCACTCACACTGATTTTTATTACTGTCTTCAGTTAACCCGTAGTACTAACCAAAGTTTAAAGGCAAAATTTATTATGAGGGATTATTAACCCATAGGATTTATTTGGCATTAATATTATATGTTGAAATGAAATGTTTTAAAACTGGAATTCACAGCCAACATGCAGTAGCAAGATGGGACAAGCATGGCCCAAATCAAATACAATTTGGTGTAGGAAAAAAATGCATAATGGATAATAACTTACAGCCATAATAGGATAGGATACGATATAGAATAATGGCTGGACAATAGTAAAATATGATTGGTAAAAGCACAGGCTAAATATTTAAAGTTAAATGTCTTCCACACCATACTTATTATCATTATTTTACCCAGAGATTTGAGGGACACATGGCAGTAGATCTTGAAAAAAAAGTGAAGATCTTACCAATGTTGTCTAATTGACTGAGGTCTTTGTAAGTGTCCAGCAACAGTTTCAGTTCCTGAGGATCTGAGAACGACTCCATATATTCATTCAAAACACAGGAAGGGTCACCAAGAAGTGATGCTATCTAACCAAAACAAGTCAGACAAAAACGTTATTTTTTATGATAAATACAAAAATGGCCATCAAAAACACACACAAAACCTTTTACCTGCTGCAGGGATTGAGTTGGAAGAAGCTTTTCAAGTCGAGACAGAAACAGCCACATCAGGGTTTGGATTGCTTTGTCATACGTTGGACCAAAGTCACCTGGGAAAACATCCTAAAACAAATAATGAAAAATAATTTTAAAATCATTAAAACATACCCCATTTAAGCCAAATTTAGAAAGCAAAGACAAGCATGATCTTACGTTAAAGAAATTTCTCCTCTCATCCGGGTCTCTCAGCAAGTTTTTAACGAGAGCCATGAAATGAGACTCGGATTGTTCATTCTCTGGATTAGGTGTCTGAAATTAAATAAATGCTTACTCTCTGATTAATTGGACACTGAAGTATTAAACTAACCACTCTTACCACCACAGTCCACAGAGCCTCTAGTTCCTGCATTCGGTCCAAATGAGGCTGGATGATCTGGATTTGAGCAGTGTCCTCACACCGACACAGTTCTAAGATCAGCTGTAAAACAAGACAGCCACAGTCATTAATGTCACAGGTACAAACACTTAATACTTATGTGATATGGTCCTTGTCAAAAAGAGTCCCTTCACTTGTTAGTTTAGACTTATACCATTTCAGGAGTTGCTCTCTGAAGCTTAATGTTCACAAAGTATCTTGCAATCTAATTTTTTCTGATTCTTAAGTGTGTTGTGAATTCTCTTTTGGGACAGTTCAAATTTTGCAGTTTCCAAAACTCCCATTTTTTCGACTTGCACAAACAAGAAGTCATGTGTAACTTCTGCTCTGAAAGTCGCATTTACAATTTATCTAGCAACACATGAAAGCAGCATTACACTTAACATCACCTCTATACTTTTATTTTTCTTATTTATTTTTTGATTCTTATTTTTTATTTGTATTCATATTATTCATTGTTTATATTATTATTTTCTGAAGCAAGTTCCTAGTTTGTGAATTTTGTTCAGACAATGGCAATAAAACAGACTCAGATTGTATACTAAAGCAGTTAAGATTAGGATTAATTTGTCTGAATAACAGCATAGAGGAAAAGATTTAAGAACACTGCATCTCAGATAAGATAAAAGAAAATAAGTATTTTCTTTTTCTATTCCAATGTTTTAAATATTACTGGTGGAGTGCAAGAACACTGTATATGAGGTGAACGTATTTGGAATTCCAATTACAGCATGGACTTTACTTTTCAACTGCTCTTAACTTTTACTTTATTGATTTACTGATTGACGGTGTTGTGGTAATTGTGGTACAGTCGAAATAGTGGAGAAGATAAAAAATTTGACTAGCTTCGTACCCGTGCTCTGAGCCCCATTATCAGTTCAGCACGTTGTCTTGTTGAAAGAAGCTGGGGAACGATGTCAGTCACCCTGAACACAAACTCCTCCAGAAGACCATAGTCAGACACAATCTTCTGGTCCACAGTCTGCCAAATCGCCGCAGAGATCAATCGATGAGGCGGAATCAAGAGACGC
>KN480059.1:16614-53431 GCA_000787095.1 Periophthalmodon schlosseri
CTAGAGAAAAACATCATGTTAAGAGTGGTAAAATTGAGGTTAGCAACATCAACTGTAAAAAACACACTTCTAGAGGCTAAAAGCAATGTACGATCGGTTAAATAAATAGTCAAATAAAGCAAAAAACGCAGTTAAAACAGTTTTAGACTCTTATTTTGGGGCTTGGTAACTTATTAACCATAGCGACAAATGGAGCAACAACCTAGCATTGACAATTACATATCATTCTGGTGTCCGATAAGGGTCTTGTGATTGGTTTGAACTTCGTAGTGTTTGCTTAAAGCCTGCTTTCAGTTTAATTCACGTGCAATGTTAATGTTGTTACCATATACATATTTATGTGTTACCAAACTACATTAGCAATGCTATTCCCGCGCGCGGTTTGTGTTGCGGCCTAGCCAGAGAGATGTGTTTTTAAACCTTTAAACTCACCTGGTAACACGGATACTCTCTTTTCCATCCTGTTTTTTGTCTCCGCTCACATTCAAGTTACAAACATTAAGAAAACACTAACAATAGGTCGTTTTCGAGTGTTTTGCCTGGGTACAACCGAGTCGGGACTTTACAGATAATCTTTGTGCGTCAACGGTTGCCCTGTTCCACCGGAATCAACAGTTCGACACCAAACAAAGACGTTTCAATAGTTCCGCCCTTTTGGAAAAGTAGTAAGAGTTGTTCTACAGTTACAGTGAATATAGTGAAAACATGCTCACATAAGGAACACGGCAAAATGCATTTTATGTTCTCATTCACTCACACACACAAACACTTACTGTACTTTACAGCTATTATTATAATAATTACTAGCCTATGCAACTTGAAACAGCTTTTGTCCCTTTTAATGGCTCAAAAGGGGCAAAATTGGACATCCAATATTGCAGTAAAACACAATGTAATGTATAGTGCACATATGTAAATAGAAAAGGACAGTACACAGAGAAACCGTTCTGCACCATTTATTGGAAACAAGAAAAAATAAATACATCTGTCCCTCAAAGAAAAAATCATTACCTGTAGTCACAAACAAAAGGTGCCTTTTGATGATGAATTACTATGTAAAGTATTGGTCATCCGAAATACTTTTGTAAATGTGTGATAATAAAAAGAATCCATATTAGTATGGAATTTACACTGACTGTTGTGATTTTATATACAAGGCTTTCTTTTGAAAAAACTTTTGACTTAAATAGTCTCACTTGTGTACAGAGTATTACTGTGTGTACTTCTAAATCAGTTTTGGAAATCCTTGTACTTGGGAATGCATACTGCAAATACAAACGCAAAACAACCCTCTGAAGTAAAAGCCCAACCCCAAATTTACTTTCCAATATATAATTACAAATATTATGCCATTGTGGAAAAAGTCCTTTTCAGTTATTACACAGTGCCAAATCTGAACAATTTACATCAGCACATGGGCCCTGGCTACACTTACATGTACATTTCACTATTTAAAACAAAGAGATATGTTCTTTTCCCATTTTATAATGAGTTTTGTCTTATCTCATTAGAACAGCTAGCACATGCAATTTTGTTTGGCTTCAACAGTTCCAAGTCTCTTTGAAACTGTTAGCAAGACTAAGCAAGAAAAAGAAACGTGTGTAAAATGTTGATAAGCCTTATTTAACTACACTAAAATTCAATACATGTTTTTCTTTTTTAAAATTGTAATAAAGATATACATTTATATTGGACAAACAATCCTTCCTGAAAAGAAGTGTAATGATTGAAAGTTTTAAAAATTAAAGCTTTCAGGGGCAAACCTAAATATTTGTGTATGTGTAGCCAGGACCTTAAAAAACACGATTCGATGTACAAAAAAATCTCACTTTTCTTCCGTTTTTTTATACAGGGTAATAAAAAAAGTTAAGGCAAGATGCATCAAACAGAGATGCTGTTGATGTCCAGGAGGAGGTGCTCTGTCTCAGGCATCTTGCCCCAGTCTTAGAAGTAGAGGTGGGGGTGGTGGAGGTGGGCCTCTTCTCCACTAACCTCTGAGTCTGACACAGCACTCCTGTTTGGCACTTAAGCTGGCAGGCTCAGCTTCTTTCCTTTCAGCACTGAAATAGTAAACACATGCGAGTATAATTAAACACCAAACCAGAGTATCATAAAATGTGTTGATATCTAGAAATTTCATGCAAATTGCTATACATTAAGCACAGGTAATGTCCACATCATATTTTGATGGCAAGAAAATACATTATCAGCACAACCTTGGCAATGAACAAATGAAATTCTTTGATGTCTTGTGATGGCTACAGTCAGTGGGAAATGTGATATTAAAATGACAACGGGAGAAAAAATATATTTTCAGCTTTTAATTGATTTAAAACTAATAACAAAAAAAAACATGATTGAGAAAACCATTTGAAGAGGGTAACAGAACACTCTAGTGCGCACAAAAAGTAGGAGTGTTTCATGTTTCTTTTGACTTGATGGCAGAAATGGTGCGAAGTATGGTACAAAGTATGTTTCGGCTCAGCCCTGACTCACCTTTTGTGACATACAAATAGAAGAAATCGCAGTACAGAATGGTCTGCACTACTCCGGCCACAATGGCAATCATGTCGAAGAAGCCCTCAAAGTAAAACCTCCAAATCCAGTTGATGAGGTAGAGGGCTCTATATAGTCCCAGGAAGAACAGATAGTGTGTGGTGATGGTCTCAGCCTCCCCTGTTTTACTGATCATGAAAAGCTGCGGCAAGATCGCCACTGACTCCAGGTAGATGGAAAACGTCCACAGAATCTGAGCCACACAAAAGACAACATCATCAAACAAACCCAAGGACAAGACAAGAGAATGGTGAATCAGAGTGATCGATTTCAGTGCTTATTAAATTTAATCTTTTGTAGGGGTACTTTGCCATTAGATTTTCAAGAAGGAAGGAAATCCTTTCCTAATAATACTTAGTCCCACTGTGCATTGAAATATATCACTTGTGTCTGTCAGGTTTGGTGTTCTTCATAAAGCGAATCAGCTCGTATTTTTTCATTAAAAAGTCCTTGCTATAACAGGAGGCAGTAATAGGTTACCTCAAGGGGGGAGAAGTCATGGTTGACAAGGAAAGCTAGCCCCCCCACAGGAACAACCAGAAACTCCACTCTGAAGGTGTCATGGTTGCCATCATATGTGGCTTTAAACTTTGCGTAGATCAGATATACAGTGGCATACGCACACCCGATGTAGATAACCTAAGAGAAAAAAAACAGGCAACAAAGAGTTTAATAAACCATTACTATAAGTGATCAATATATCAATTATCTGCACTTGTGTGAATGTATAGTGTGTATAATGTGTTAGAGAAATTGCACTGCTGTGTTGCACTGAGGGCACGCACTGCCAGCTCAGTAATATTCAAATCACGGATATCGCCTATGGTTTTATAGTGTCTACAACAAGGTACAATATTTATTGTGACATTATTAATGACAAAAATGTCATCTTTCTCTAAAATTGCCTTTAGTGCAGTTACTACTATTACAATGATGGCCTCTAAGAAAGTGTGATGGCCTTAGGTTTTACCTTCATGGTGGTGTTATAGAGTGAGATGAATGAGGTTAGCAGGTCCAGGTAACGAGTAGTAAACACTAAGGCAAATAAGACCTGGCTCTTTCCAGAAATACCTGTAAAAACAGACCAACACATTGTTTACTTAGTTTGTCATCAATTACACCTATTTCATGTGGTGCTAACAGAAATAATAATAAAAATAAAATAATAAACACAACAGTCAATGGTATAAGTCAGTCAAAAGCAAACCCCCCCCCCCCTTCCCCCAAGTCGTTGTGTACAAGATGTGCAAGATGTCTGCTTGTTGGGTGGTTATTGTGTAGTCACTCATAATATGCATATCAATATGTTCAACAGACAACTGATAACCATTGACCTTTGATACAGTATGGCGAGTTAGACCTAAAGGCGGTGGAGTTTAAACTGGATATTGGACATATTAAAAGCTGCAACAGTTTGATATTCAGAAAAGCACTCAAAAATGCCTGCATGCACGCGACTGTCAAAGTTGGTGCCACGTCAGACGTCATGTTGGCGACGCAAAGCACAGGTACTGGCAAGGTCCAACCTACCATCCAACAGTTTTACAGTTAGGCCAAACACAGGAAAGTGTGCAGTCCAAACGCTATGACTTTATAAAATGCACAATTCACTCACAAATAATAATGGTCCGTAGTAGAAGCGTCAGTTATTATAAGCAGGCAGCTATTGAAAGCGCACAGTGGCAGTGCTATAGCCAACAAGCTAACATTAGCCGAGAACCCGGCTAATGGGGTTCCACGGGACATCAGGCATAATTGGCATAACTCCTCAAATAAAACGTCACATTTTAACTTAACTGCATACTTTGCGCAAAACGGATAGTTACAGAAACGGTAAGTTTGGCCATATATCTACTTACCGGCACAAGACCTGGTTTTCCATATCTTTAGCAGCAGAATGATGATGGCTGCTAAATGAGAGAGATCACCAGATAGCCTGAAGATGTTCATGTTTCTGGAGGTGCTGGCGGAAGCCTATGCAAACTAACACTCTTATTAGTGCTAGGATGTGTTCCTCTATATGTTAAATTGTAGAGGTGACAGTCCAGTGACAGTCCTAATGACTGATTCTAGATTTAGAGGAAGAAAATGGCGAGTAAAGCGCGACGTGGCTGAGGGACGTGGCTAATGCAGCAGCATCCAATGTCCAACGAGAAACGCTCAAAGCTTCAACCAATCAGATGACGTGCACGCTATATTTACATGGAGCTTCTAGTCCTTCAACTTAATTTGCGTCGAGGAATTTGACTTAATGAAACTAAACTACTTGAAAATTGCCCCAATAGGAAAATTGCATGTTTTAATATCACGCAATATTAACAATATTGTCCCAGAACAGCAACTTCTTCTAACGTAATAACATGAGATGGCAATAAATTAACAACATTCTTCATTTTTTATGAATGACTTGACAAGCCAATGATTGCTCACAAGAGAGTAAAGCGTTGGACATGCATACAATTATTGATGATATCAGGTAGTTCCTATGAACAAGTAGTTGGTGTTCTCACAATAGTTAAACAGAGAACAGTGAAATTGAAGTTGTACTGTGTATTGTCACCAAATTGTTTACTTAGTTTTAAACAAAGAGTATTTTTTTTAAGCTAATCAAAAAACAGTACTCATTATTTAATGGTTTAACAATTTGATTGAAACACACAACATGGCACAGTACAATTTCTTTATACACTGGCTGGTTAAAAAAGTCACCAGCTGGATTTTGTTGCATGTTGGCAAGTTTGATTCTCCTTGAACCTCTCCCATAATCTGAGCCTGATGAAGCCTGCCATTGTCATCTTGGAATATAACCAGAGAAGACCAAATCAGTTGATGGATTCTGAACATAATTATGGATTGGGGGCATTTTTGACCTCTTGAGACTTAATGTCGCATTCTAAAATGGGACCTCTTGACCTTTAAACAGTTAGAACTGGTTAAGTCCAGATGGAGACTTTTGGCCATGCAATGCATTAGTGACAACTAAATCAATATTATTCCATAGCAATTCAGTTACATTTCTATTTAAAATAGTTTAAGGCAGTGATTCCCAATTCTAATTTTCAACAAAAAACACATAATTTGACAAGACAAAACATATACGAATGATATGAATGTTTGGCCGCTTTAATTAAAGTGTCCAAGTCTTTTAACATGCACCAAATTTAGATAGTTATAGCACATTTACTATGAGTTTTTCACATTTAATTTGACAATAAAACACTGCAGGTTTTAAATTATGAAAGTCTTGAGGAAAAAAAGTGCCTTGTGATTCTTCATCAAATATTCCACAATGCTCTGGTGTTCATTGGACATCCTGACTTTGACTTGTTGGTTTTAGGACAAAGACTGCATCATCCAGCACATAATAATCATTGTACATGTCGCCTTCACAGAGGTAAGGTAGTCGTGTCACTGCCTCTACCTCAAACCCAGTCTTTTCAAATACCTCTGTGGACAAGTTCGTCACTTGCTCCTCCCAAGTTTTTCCTTTAATCCTTAGATGTTCTTTGGGGCGCTGCCACTGCCCTCCTGAATGATAAAAAAATGTATTACAATGACATGAGTGACTGAAGGACTAACCCTTTATTTAATGACACCTTTGTAAATAAAAAACTAACTTAAACTCACCAACTTCCACATAAGGCTGGAAAGGCACCACTGCAGCCAGGATGAGTCTGCCAGTTTTTGGGACGAGGGATTCGTGTATGTCTCGCAGAAGAGCCAGAGGATCATCACAGCGGTCAAGCAAGTTTAGACAGCTTATGAGATCATACTTAAACCCAGTCTGATGCCATTCATCTATGCCCAGCAATCTTCATAAAACAGAACACAGAAACAAGAACTTTTTTAGCAAATAAATTGTAATAGACAAGCAAACAACAGGAATCAGATCTGATCCATCTTATGATATTATTACTACTATTTTGGTAATATCATACATTTATTCAGTGCTTCTCTGTTTAATTGAAAATTATTGCATAAAGAGTTTGGGGTATGTAACAATGCCATATCATGAGATCTGGACATCATATCTTATTTTTAGAGGTAGATCAAAGCATAAATACATACTGTACATGGAGGATTAAATATACTCACTTGTAATTCTTTCTCTGCAGATGCCACTTCATGGGCGGAGAGACCTCAGTGGCGTAGACCTCCCTGAAGTGAGGGCCCATGATCTGAGTGACTCCTCCATCCCCAGCCCCCAGGTCCAGCAGCCGGTCAGCTCTCCACTCCGGGCCCACTCCAAGGAGGCGCTGAAACTGCTCCGATGAGAACACAAACATGGACCCACGACTCAGAAACCTGAAGATGTGAAGAAAATGTACAGGCAGTAAGTAAGAACAAAAAAAAAAAGATTTTGTTAACTCTTCCAGATTTTATTTATACATTTAAGACTTTAGTTCTTAAGGCTCTAGTTACTTCTCCTGCTTCTCCTTAGCTGAGTGCAGGTTACAGGATCATTTTTTGTACTCTCACCTCAGTCTGTGTATGCTAGTGTGTGTCTAATAGGGAACGTGTTTCTGATAATTAGACTACACCCATTTTCATTATAACAGGGAAAAAGTCATAAGCAGATCAGTACTTGCCCATTGATTGATGTGCGTGAGACTACAGGGCTGAGGACAGTGGACACAAATGAGTGATAGAGTTGAGTGAAGAGCCAGCCAGATTTTTCCATGCTGCGTTTAAGGAAAACTTTTGTGTCCCAGTCCAGACTGCTCTGAACAAAGACGGGCTGCAGTTTTTCTCCCAGGATGTCTGGGACGCACCGGTACCACTGCAACAGAAAGCAATCACCTGAAAGAACTTAGTTATACAGTAGGGTAATCTGATTTCAAAGCCATCTAATCAGATGCCTCTGTCCTTAAATATAATCACACAGATAAATTATATGTTGCCTAAAATGAGATCGTTTCTACGTTCATGCATTCCAATTCAAGAAATAATTTTAAAAATGTAAGGAGAAAAAGGTTCAAATTTACCTCTTCATTTTCAGAAGCCACCGTCTCGCTCATCGTGTTGACAGTTAATAGGGCGCGCACCACGGGACTGCGCACGTACCTGCCTGTCCACATTCTTCTGACGGTGAGAAGAAAACCCACGTAGAACAACACCCACGCCACAAAAACAACAGTCCTCAGCTGCAAGGAAGACATACCGGACAGGAGCAGCGTGGATTTTACCAACCAGGGCACAGCAGTGAGTGGATACAAGGGTTAATATTGCATGTTGAAGGAAAAAATAGCCAATGGTAAAGCAACACGAGTGGCCATGGCTCCAGCTGAGATTAAACAAGAAAACAAACCTTGTGGGCGCGGTGGGTTAACGCTCAGACGCTATTTACTCGCCATCTTTGTCTCATTATAAATCCATTTAGGGAGATTAGGCCTAAATAAACATTATTCATTAAACAGAGTTACTGGGTTCTTAGTGTACAGCATCTCCGTGCATCTGCCATACACCTACTTCCGCACTAATAAATCCATGCTTCCGCATCACTGTGCTAACTTCAAACCGAAGGTGCATGTTGCCACCTACTGTATCGGAGTATTCAGCATCACTACTTTTGGATGACATGCTTATATAAAAACATACCAGTTGGTGTACCGTGGTGTTACTTACATTTTCTTAACGAGGGGTAGAGTTTTATTATATGAACCCAACCTTACTGTTCATTCTTTTGGGTAGCATTTGTGACAACTACTACTACTACTACCCACTGTCGTTGCATCTTTCAAAGTGTCTTGTGCACTGTGTGTGACACTTTGCTCACTTTGCCATGTATAAACCCATGTATTAAACCCTAAATCTAAGCCAGTCTAATAAAAACAAAAGCAAACATTTACAAATGATATTATCCACCAGATGATATTATCCAGTTATTGTATTACATAGGCCTAGATGCAGTATGAGACGACTTATGGTTGACAGATGTGGCTTGCAAAAATTTATTATTATTATTATTATTATTATTATTATTATTAAGTTACATGCAGCTTTTCTCCGAGCGGATGGCATCTCTCGATATGACAGTTCTTGAAAGGAAACTAAACTTGTAGGAAGTACTAATAATCACGTGACTCCTGGGCTGCATTCAATTCATAATGACCGGGCCTCCTCAAAACTTTAACTTCAACGCTTGTAAATCCCAGAGACCAGTCAGAGCCACAGAGGACAGATGTAAGCTGTTTTCTATTGGCTCTCTGTCCTCAGTGGGCGGGACCGAGGAGTTCAGGCTTTGAGGATACTAGTGGTCATGGGTAGGACGCAAAGTTAAGGAATTGGAATGCACGTAGGAAGTAATCAAAAATCACTTGACTTGCACCTACTGTAAAACGCGCGTATTGGTATTTTCATTGTGAATCATCTGAATTCTAAGCTAATCTGATTTTAATTTGTTATTTTTAGTTGTTGTTGATAAAGAAGGATTGATTTCATGGCCAGTGCTGTGCGTGCCGTTTCGGAGCTGGTTGAAGAAGCTCGCGTGAAGTTTGTGCAGGAATTTGGAGAGGAGCCGCAGCTGGCCGCATGTGCACCTGGCAGAGTCAACCTGATCGGAGAGCACACGGACTACAATGACGGCTTTGTCCTGCCAATGGTAGTAGTTTTGTGATTACTGACTGCAGCCAGTTTCCACCACCCGTAGTAACATACGTTCAACAAAATGCACGCAATTCTAAGGAATCTCTAGCCAACAAGAGTTATCTGAATGAAGTTTAGCAGGATTAGGTGTTGGGCCGGTGATGTAATTGATATGAAGGAAATGTAGTCGAAACATGCTGGTAGGATATGGAACTTCTGCTAAAATTTCAACATTCATAACGTTTTGACTGAGTTTTTATCTCTTACAGTTAAGTGGGGCATATGATCATTGACCAAATATACAGCATTGAATTACAGCTGCACTACCACCTGCTTGTCCCCATAATAACCAGAAAAGTTACATGTATGGTTACATAGTGTACCATTAATGAAGCTGTTTTGTACCTATCAGATTAATACTTTTATGTGCTGCACATTTCTTACTTGCTACAAAGATGCAAATCACCTCATTTAAAGGTACACTGCAAAACATTAGTGTAATGTCTCCATGGATGTTTTCTACCTATAGAGATAAGCAGGCCAAGTTACAGATATCCGTAGTGTCACTCCACTCACAGTGAATGAATTCCTTTTTTTTTCAAAGAAATTTTGTGTCAAAAACACCCATAATGAAATAAATGCTATAGCCTATAGACATGTTTAATGGCCTACTGTGTAATAATCCAGGCAAAGTAACAACGTATTCATGGAGACCACAAATGCATTATGCATTGCACCTTTTAATCTGTCAGGGTAACTAACTGCACGTTTTGTGTTTATTTAACTAACTGTGTGTCTTTATGTTTGTTACACTATCAAAGGCCCTGCCAATGGTGACAGTAGTGGTTGGCAAACAAAATTCAGGTCACGATGTTTGCATAGTAACATTAAATGAGGATGCAGACCAGCCTCGGAGAGTGGACTTCAACCTGCAGACTGATCTGGTTTCTGGAAAACCTAGATGGGCAAACTATGTCAAGGGAGTTATACACCATTATAGAGGTAAATGAGTTAAGTGCTCCTTTTTTCATCACTATTAAGTTAAAGAAAAGTTTCAACTTGTAAATTGTAAGTTGAAAATAACTATGCATTTTTCTACATTTTAAATTACTGTTAGCTCTATGAATTAATATACTATTGAAGTCTTGTACTAATAAGTAAGAGACACCCTGACATGTGGTTGAGTGGTAAAGCTGCTGACTCTTGCAGAATGTCCTCTCTTACTGCATTATAATGACATATATATACTGCATGTGCTATAGCCCGATGTGTTCTCCCCATAGCTCCTCCTGTCCCAGGGTTCAGGGCGGTGATAGTGAGCAGTGTTCCTCTTGGAGGAGGTCTGTCCAGCTCTGCTTCACTGGAGGTGGCTTTCTACTCTTTTTTACAGCAGATCAAACCAGGTGAAGGTCCAGAGCTATCATTTAAATCATCAACAGCAAGCTGTATTATATTGTATTGTAGCTGGCTATCTTATTCTAAATGAGATGATGATTAGCCTGGTTCACTTTCAGAAATATTTTTACAAGCGGATGTTTGAGTTTGTTTTCAGATGATGGCAATAAAGTGGCTAAGGCAGTAGCTTGTCAGCAGGGGGAGCACTCTCATGCCGGGGTTCCTTGTGGCATTATGGATCAGTTTGTTGCTGTTCTGGGTAAAAAAGATCACGCTCTGCTCATTGACTGCAGGTTGTGATCTAATAAATTACAAAAGACTGACATATAAAAAGAATTCTTGTCTGTAACGATATTAAAATGTTGACATTTTAGATCAATAGAAGCCAAGCCTGTCCCTCTGTTGGATACCAACCTTGTCATTTTGATCACAAATTCCAATGTAAAGCACTCACTGACTGGCAGTGAGTATCCCACCAGACGGAAGCAGTGTGAGCAGGCTGCTGTCAGCCTGGGCAAGGCCAGCCTGCGAGAGGCTACTATGAAGGAACTGGAAGGTATATTATATAAACATAGATCTGTGTGTCTTGTACATTTTCATGATGAACTGTAGAGCTATTATACCACATTTGTAGATTCCATTTGCAATTTATAATAGTACTAATTGTATATTTTCTCCTCTCCCTCAGAGGCAAAAGACCGACTGGATGAAGTAACTTACAAGCGAGCACGCCATGTAATTGAAGAGATACAAAGAACAGAACAAGCCGCTGAAGCCTTGAAGAGTGGAGCTTACAAAGAAGTTGGCAAACTAATGATAGAGAGCCACAACTCCCTCAGGTAATATGGACTTAAATTTAAAAACCTAACTCCAATGTATGATTTGCCTTTAGAACCAACTATTGCACTCACCATGTTGTTTTTTTTTCAACTTTGTCATGGATTTTTACTTATTTATTAGTTACAGAGATATTACCCATAAACCAAGTCAAAACCCAAATTCTACCTCACCAGCCCTCTACCTAAAATTTAAAGTCTGATGTTACCACATGAACCCGACCTATTGACCCTAGTAATGGTGTGTGTGTTGTCAGGGACCTGTATGAGGTGAGCTGTCCAGAGCTGGATGAGTTGGTGGTGGCTACTCTGGAGGTGGAGGGAGTGTTCGGCAGCAGGATGACTGGAGGAGGTTTTGGAGGGTGTACAGTGACCCTGCTGCAGGCCAACGCTGTTGACAGGACGATCAGCCACATCAAGGTAGAAAACCAAACTTGTGTATGCTACTGACTACTACATTTATTACAGACATTTATGTCAGACCAAATCACACAAAATAAAGTACTATGTTTTCTACAATACCATTGATTAAATAGAGAGAAAATGCTTAACTTTCATCCAGAAAGCAGGTTAATCATATTTAATCAAATTTTATACAAGCACTGGAAGTTTGAATACTTATTAAACGCTTCAACAGTATTGAATTACCTTTTTGTTTATTTTTGCACACCTATACAGCTGTAGCAAGTGCATTGTTTTAAATGATTATTTCATGTGTCAGCATTTGAATATTTCTCTCTTGTTTTTTCCAGGAGCAATATAGTGGAAATGCCACATTCTATGTAACAACCCCATCAGAGGGAGCCCAAGCTCTAAGTTTCAGTTCATGATTGCAGTTGACACAGAAAAAAGATGAATAAAACATTCCGCTTTCAAAATGTGAAGGCAACCAAATAGTACATTAATGAATAATGTAATGTATGTTATGTCTTTAATTACATATATGTACAATCATTTTATATTTTTTGTAACTTATAGTTATGATTGTTATTGCTATGAAGTTTTTTTTAGACTACTTTTCTCTGGAACAACTCATGAAGTCAGGACATTTACCAGGATGGTAGATAGATCCCCTCTTTGGCAAGACATTTCACCCATGTGTATGAATGTCTGTGGATTGGTTGTGATCTATGGAGTATGGAATATTCCAAATTAAATAAATAAATGCACAATTAAATAATTACCCAACTGTATCATGAATGAATGTAATTCATTATTATGTAAATGTTTATGCTAATACTCTTGCCTTTTTGACCTCTGGTTAAAATGCCTCAAAATGCCAAAACAAAAAACGACAAAAAAGCTTTTCTAAAAACAAATGCCAAAACCCATCTGCCTGGCATTTTTATTTGTTTTTTTTAACTTGTCCTGCTTTTATAGTTTTTGAAAAACTTTGAATATCAAGTCAACATCTCACAAAAATATTTATTTTCTTCCAAGCCGGGGGGCAAATTTTTAACAGAAGTAAAATGTGCGATCATCAACATCTGCCTAAAACAGACAAAACATTTTTGTCTATACATAATAAGTATTTTACAGGGCAGGATAAAACCGGAAGTTTGGAGTTCCTTACGGAGTTTACGAGGTGTGCTTGAACGCAGCATGTGGGAGGAGTTTGAGAGCGCTGAAGTTTAGCTTAGCAGCAGGAAACACTGCGGCTATTTCTACCGGACGAAAAAAAGGAAGGCTCCTACGATAAGGTACAAGGCAGTGAATTATAATTACCTCTCTCATTTGCTCTATAATCAACCGGGTTTTGTGTCTACGGGATTTCGGCATTTTCTATGAAGGTGAAGCACTTTGGTTGGAAGTGAGTGGACTGGGACTGTAGAAGAAACCTGTTCAGCTGTGCACGTCGGCGGAGACACGGCTGCTCTGAATCAGGTGGGTCTATAGTAGGGACGAGGGCCCAAACTGTTGATCGCGATCATCTGGCTGTGTGCAGATGGTGAGGATGATCCACCTGTTTTCAAGACTCTTGAGAAGACACGGAGTGCTGCTTTTCTATTGCGTTGGCTAGCTCGCTAAACCATTATGTCATTGTACATCACCCTAGTAACAGACCTCATTGTAAGGTTTCAGCGGTAAATTGCCATAGATTTGACTCCAACTATTAAAACTTTCTTACAGGGGGGCGTAACTTGGACATTTGCACCTCAAAAAGTGGTATAGAGGTCACTAGAGATCTTACCATGAGATGATGATTTGTTATTAGAGGAGTTTCCATTGTAAATTTAACCAGAGCAATATATTTAGCTGTTATTGGCTACTTCGAAACTGAAACTGGCGTAGAGTGTTGAAACTTAATTTGCACATGAAGTTAGTGGAGCAGCAGATCCATTACATTGTTGTGTAATGACGGAAGCGTAACCGCAGAAAGGTGTGTCCTCCTGGCTGGCAGGTATGATAAGGCCTTTGAGTCATGTCTTTGTTGGGAGGGCAGTATTGTTTACATCCGAGAAAACTGGGAAACAGTGGAACATGGGAGGTTTGAAGGGTCTCTATAAAGGCATACCAAAAAGGTTTTCATGAGCAATTGTTCTTTATATGTTAGAGGCCATTTACACTGGTTCGATCCTGGTTTGGTTCTGGTTTGAGCCCAATTTAGTCCTGATTTGGTAGATTTGGTAATTTTGGATTGATGATGTTGCTGTAGTCCAGTAGAGCAAGCTTAATGAAGTCACATGGTGTGTATGTGTATACACGAAGTACTAGCCAGACCTGTACCACAGCTGTCTTGGCATGAGAATAATAGTTATAATTGCTGATGGAAAGTGGATTTCATCTCCTTATCTCCTTGACCACAACTTGCAAAGTCAGACAGTGGTGTTTATTTCAGCCTGGTCGGTGGAGAAGACACCCCCACTCACTCTCTCTGTTCAGCACTAAACAAACAGGCTTTGTTCTCGGACTTGTTCTGTTGCACCTGCCACCACCTGAAATGGAGGCAAAACAGTTCCCCCTCCCTGTGGGACATCTGCAGGTAGGGAGGCTGTTCCCAGCATACATTCAGCATGGTAAAATGTGGAACCAAGTCTGGATGGAAGTGAGGGTTACACTGATCTGAACTGCTTGTGTATTTTTTCTGTAAACAACCATTTCTGAATATTGAATTATTAGACGGCAATAGTTCATTTGTGACTTTTCACCATTCAAAAGATTGCTATAGCAATGGTGATAATTTTTCCTTCATTCTGAAACTCATGGATGAGCAAAAGTTGGATTTTCAAAAGTGTTTTTATATGTTACCCAGTAATTGTTTATTTTTGGTTAAGAGGTTACCCAGTATTTTTATGATTCTTGTGTTTAAATGCAGTTTTAAAGTTCATCTTTTGGGTCATTCCTTATCCATACAGGGATGGGTGAGACATTTGAAGTAGGGGCAGCACACATGGGTGATCCAGGGCTGCAGTAATGATCTTCATCTCCAAAGTGTAAAAGCTTACAGCAGTCATGAGACACTTCTGAGTAAGATAGCAGTTACCGAAACTAGGAATTCTTACGACTTTAAAAATTTCTGCACAATTGCACAAATGAAATGTATACATGAGAAGAGATGCTCTGTGTAGGCAGCATGATAGCTGACTGAGTGACACTGATGTCCGCTGTAGGTCCCTAGGTTGTTTCCTGCATGGCTTTTTTTGGGAGTTTGCATGTTCTTCCCGATTCTTGCTGATTTTCTCCAAAGACATGCATTATATATCGATGTGCTTCCTCCAGGTACTCTGGTTATCCCAATAGACCCAACACATGCACAGTAGGCTAATCCTACATAGTAATCCTGACCAAGTTCCTGTCTCAAGTTTTAGAGATGTGTCCTCTTGGTAATGACAAGTTGCTCAGCAGACACAGTTTGAAGCATGTGTCAAATGTAGGGGACAAATCTCCCAGTGCAGACATTCTACAAATATGAATAGTGTGAAACATACTATACAACATTTCACTAAATTAATCAATATACTTCTATATACTTATACTTTTTTGCAATTAGAATCCTTTTCCTCTTTAAAGTCCTTTTTATAGGTGTTCATGTCACTAACTTTACTTGATCATTCAGAAGTTTTGATTTCATATCATTGGACACTGACAGTATGACAGAAATACAATTAGTTAAATCATGGTGTCAATAATCCTGAATAATTGTGAATAATGTAACATCAGGTAGCATAACGGTGAAATATTTTTCTTCTTGAGAAAGCTTATCTCTGCTACCATAGCTGCTCCCACATGTAAACCTCTGGGATATTAGAGCATTTCTGTAGGTGTAGAGGTTGTAATCCTTGCTTGATAATAAATAATCTCTTCCTCTCAGCAGACATTTTTATGGAAACTGACTGACCTATGAATCATTAGTGGAAAACAAGGACATGTTAAACTAGGAATGGAATAAATAACAAAATTGCAGAACACAGCATTTTTATTTTCAGGTACAGTATTTCACTGTTTAAATGAAGAATAAAATTCAAGGCACATCTAACATTACAATCACCGAGCAAAGTCACTATCCCGCCATAAATGTCGCTGCAATATAACAGCAGTATACATGAATAAAGTAATAATTTGCATTAACATTGTGAGGGAGGCACAATGGAAGGAGAGGCATTCAAACAGCGCTCAATGCTAAACAGAACATGTATATTGGAGAATCAGCAAAGAAGTGGATCTCTTGTTTTTGTATTTGATCGTTTGGTCAATGGTGCTGTCGCTATTGTTTGTGAATAGTGAAAGCATGGCCCCTGTATATTGTGAGCTGCACAAACAAAGTAAGGTTCCTTCCTTCACTGAGTTTTATTCACACTCACAGCTGCTCACAGGACCCTGGAGCGGCTAGTGTCGTGTCCACTGTGCAATGTCTCACCTGCTGCGGCCAGAGGATTATTGTTGTCTGGTATCAGTGCTTTTGCTTTGAATCATGAGATGTATCATGAGGAAGTCGCTCTTTCTTGCTCTCGCTCTGTTTAACCACAGATTTCATAAGCCCATATGTAGAATGCTTTGGATGCCTGGCATTTCCTGGCCACTCGTTCAGACCCAGTTGTACTAAGTAGCTGAGAGACCTCTGTAATGTAGCGCTGCCTGTTGAACTGCCTTCTGTCGCTGTTAAGGCCAAGTCTGGACATGTTTATTCACATTTTTCTTCTTCATCTCCCTTAACTTTTAGATATGCTGGGAATTGGATGACCTCATTGAAAAGTGCCACAGCGCTTTGTAAAACGTAGAAGTAAATGACATTGACCTGGTAGTGTTTAACCTCTGTCAGATAAGGGCTATGACTTAACTCTGACTGAGAGCCACTGTACGCAGACCAGGAACTGCGATGACACATAGTTTCTGATTAACCTGAGGCCTCCAGGTGCTTCCCTGGCACTACAGTTGTGGATTACAAAATTTCCCACAGAAATTATAGGGAATAAATGGAGCTGATTGAGGACCTTAAGAAACTGGGTTCCTCAACTGACATGTCTTACGGGACTGGGACTCATATTGTTGCACAACAATTTCATTGAAATTCTTTGGAAAATACTATTACTTTAACAGTCATTATGAAGTCATGAGGAAATACAGATGGAAGATGATTAGACCCACTGTAAGCCACTGAGACTTGATCAAAACAACAGAACAGCAGGGCCAAGATCCTACGGCAATATTTTTGCATGTTTATGAGGGGATGGTGGCTGTGGTGGCAGTAATACTGATGCTAAAATATTATATTTTGTAATCCAACTTTGACATATTTATTTTCTGGAAATATCCCACCCTTAATCAATTCTGTCTGTCACTGAGACATTCAAGTCCCAGTTTTTTAATTAATCATTTACTTTTTAAGTTTGGCCTCTTCTTATCATTGAACTTGACCGTGACTGTGACACATTTCTTAATATTCTTTGCTGTGTTGTGGCAGGTGGGCAGCAGGCCTGCAGTGGCCTAGAGTCTCCACACTGAGAGCATGAAGAGGTTCAGACGTCACGGCCATGAGTCCCAAAGAGATCGGCTAAAACAGGAGCTTTTTCAGTTCAACAAGGCAAGTTCTCTAAAAACTCTTTTCTTAAAGGATTTAGGAGTTATTACCTGTTTTTTTTTTTGTTCATATATATTTCATAAAATGTATGCAATTATTCTGTTGTGAAGTTTTAATAAAGCAGTTTGTTCTCTTTATGTGTACAGACTGTGGAGCATGGGTTTCCTCACCAGCCTAGTGCTCTGGGCTACAGCCCATCCCTCCAGCTACTGGCCATCGGCACTCGGTCTGGAGCCATCAAACTGTATCCTCCAATGATGTTGATTTAAATATTATGTCTAAAATTCAAATGGGAGAGTCATAAATGGCGAATATGTGTAAAGTCATCACTTATAATCATGTTGTTAAGTCCTTATCCAGTGTTCAGTTTCGGAGCCCCTGGAGTGGAGTTTATGGGTTTACACGATGAGAGTGCTGCAGTGACCCAAGTGCACTTTCTTCCACACCAGGTCAGGATCCCACCTCTACTCTCTCTTTTGTGTGACTGAAGTGTGGTTTAAACTATGGTTTGTTTTCAGGTTGAGCTGGTCACACTGTTGGATGACAACAGTTTGCACATGTGGACATTACAAGCACATAAAGGCCTTTCAGAACTGCTAGAGATCGGACGCTTCACCTTGACTGGACCACCGGGGTAAAATTTAATACATTTAAATGTTGTGAAAGAGGATATGAAGTTGTAATTTAAGAGAACAGTATACAGAGGTAAGAGTTAGATGGAGAAGGGTGATTAATTGTGGTGACTTTTGTAAGGGAACAAAGTTTAAAAGGGAAGTTTAGGGTATTGCAGTAGTGTGCAGTAGTAGTGATTCAGTTATTAGAATATAATATAATAGAATGATAAATTATAAAGAAAATTTTCCTAATTAATTGTTTCAGGGCTCTTCCACATGTGACCAGAGTGACTGCTGTCCTGCCTCACTCGTCTGGTGAGCTGCTGCTGTTGGGGACAGAAGGGGGGCATGTATTTATTGTGGAGGTCCCTGGGTTCAGAGAGCTGGAGGAGCGAAACATCAGCTTGGACCAAGTGCAGAGCAGGTGGGTCAACAGTTTTTGTTATTTTTAAACCCTAGCAACCCAAAAAGTTATTTCACAGATTTCATATCTTTTACATAAATAATAAAGTGCAGATAGATGGGAAGGATAAGCTAAAAGGGAAAATAAAGACAAAATAAAACCTTACAATACCATAATCTACATATACATACCACACCAGACAAGACCCAAGGTGTAGGCTGTGCAAAGAGGCCCCTGAGACAATCCAGCACATAACTGCAGGGTGTAAGATGCTGGCAGGGAAAGCATACATGGAGTGGCATAACCAAGTGGCGGGCATAGTGTACAGAAACATCTGTGCAGAGAACAGACTGGAGACCCCAAGGTCAAGGTGGGAAACGCCTCCAAAGTTAGTGAAGAATGATTGAGCCAAGATCTTGTGGGACTTACAGACTGACAGAACGAACCAACCAGACATTGTGATGGTAGATAAACAACAGAGCAAAGCCGTTGTGGTGGACATTGCAGTACCAAGTGATGGGAACATCAGGAAAAAGGAACATGAGAAACTAGCGAAATACCAGGGGCTCAAAGAAGAGCTGGAGAAGGCCTGGAAGGTGAAGGCATCAGTGGTGCCCGTGGTCATCGGAGCTATATGCTTTGCTAATAGTACGCTTGTGTTTTTTCTTTGACTTGAAGTGTCCCAGAAGACTACATTGGCCGCAGAAGCCTGGAGCACGTAGAGGCACTGCAGGAGAACCCAGTCGACTCAAACCAGGTGGTGATCGGGTATGGCCGTGGTCTTATGGTGGTGTGGGACCTAGAAAAGCACTGCGCTCTTCAACACATCCCAGCCACACAGGTGAGCTCCACCGCACACGGCTTTTATGAGTTTCTACTACCTGTATCTGTGTTTTCATCTGCTCCTCCTGGCAGTACTTCACATTTTCTTACTTTCTTATTACTTTGTTTGGTGGGATACTACCCATAGTTATAATTATCATAATTTTACACCAATCAAATGGGATTTTTTCTTACTTTCAATCATTCATTTATCAAAATAAAAGTGTTGTCCTGTATTTTTAGCCATCAAATCAGAGCTATTGTGTAAATTAGACAACTGACCATTGTTTACAACATGTTTTCTAGCCAGGTAACAGTTATGGAATTACCTCTACCTATGTCATATGCTGTTCGTGCCCAACCAGACAGTAAAATTAAAAAAACAACATAATTGTCAAACTAAGGACAACTAGCAATATTTAAAAACTAGTCAAATCTACCCTTAAATAACTGTGTTGTCAACTTGTCTAACCTGTCATATGCACAAGCTAGAGTAGTCAAATATTAGGTGTTGTGCATTTTATGGGTTTTAGTTTCCTGTTATATGCAACATTTTGAGGACTTTTTCCCTATTCAAAAGACATAATATTTTGTTATAAATTGTTAATTGCCATGGCAACTGTGATAATGTTTCATCATTCTGAAAGCCATGGATATTTGGTGTCAACAGCAACTAGAAAGTGTGTGGTGGACGGAAGATGGGAGCTATATCCTAAGCTCACACAGTGATGGAAGCTACTGCCGGTGGATGGTGGGCAACAATGACCCCACCACTGAGGACGAAGAGAAGTCTGACATTCCCTATGGTCAGAACCAGCTAATGATACTGCTCATAATAACTAGTCTTCCTCCTGCTTATAGTGACTTTTGTTACAGGACACTTTCCCTGCAAGGCCATAACGAAAATTATGCAGCTGCCCACTGAAGAGGGGTATGGGCATTTTTATATTTCTCTCCATCTCTGAGAAATTGCAGTAGTTTTGACTTGTTTTTGTGTTTTAGGCCCCCTTTTCTGCTGTTTAGTGGAGGGATGCCCAGAGCTAGTTATGGAGACCGACATTGCATCACAGTAATTCACAGTAAAACACATGTGGCTCTGGACTTTACTTCAAGGATTATAGACTTCTTTGTGATCACAGAAGGACCTCAAAATACAGGTGAGGAGAAAAGGCATCTGTCATTCATAAACTCTTTCTCGCTATTGCTCTCTTTCCCCCTGATATTTAAATACTGATTAAACCTCAACTATCCCTAAAATATAACTGACCTTTATGTTTGTGAAACGATCACTTCCAAAACCTAAACATTGAGAGAAACAAGAATTTCACTCTTCTAAAAAATAATCGTTAAGAAAATTTGGCTTAACTAACACATGATTTCTATCCTGAGAACACACGTTCCCTCCTCCAACCTCTTTATACATCAGCATATTACTCAATTGTTTGACCTGACTTCATTGGGCTGTCAGTGCCACCACAAGTGACAGTCTAACTGGGTTTGACTTCTCGGAGGATTTGAAATATCTTATAGTTGCAGGAAATATACTTAATTATTGATTACAGTTTTCACTCTAATGAACAACATGAGTAAATGTTAGATTTGTTGTGTGCAGGTGACCCCAGTGCTCTGGTGGTTCTGGTGGAGGAGGAGCTTGTGGTGATTGACCTGCAGACAGAAGGCTGGCCCGTCATACAGACCCCATACCTAGTCCCTCTGCACAGTTCCGCCATCACCTGCTCTCACCACGTCTCCTCCATCCCGTTCAAACTGTGGGAGCGGATCAGTGCAGCCGGTGATCTGCAGCACACGCACTACTCCAAAAAGGTGAGGAATGAATATGACAAAGAACCAAACAAAGAGCTATGCTTTTGGTATTAAGTTGAAGCATCCAATGTTTCCTGTCAGTCTGACAGTGTCTCAAATGTACTTGGATCTGTCGCTGCCAGTGATAAATATTTTGTGTAGTACAAGTATAGAATATACTTGCCATTGCAAAACACTAGTTTAACATTGAGATGGAGGCAGGTGACAATGCTGTGTCAATGTTGTACATGTTTTACATTGGTTTATGTACAGTTAACATTTGTATAATTTAGAGTACAGTAAAATAAAAAGCATAAAAGGGGGAAGCACTATTGAATCACACAGCCGTCACTGTTTTGGTCAAGTTTGAGGACCTTATCACCAACCAATTATGGTCAATTTTGGTTTGGATTTTTTTTTTTCTTAAAGGAAAAAAAAAGAGTAATATTAGATCCTGTCCTCAATCTGGGCTTTTGACTTAATCAAATTCTTGAACATGAACCCAACCTTTTGAATCGAATTGTTTGTCCAAGCCTAATATAGACAAAAGTAATCCACACAATGACCTACTTAATTAAAACAGTTGGCGCTTGTGTTTTAACAAAACCATCTTTGAAAACTTTTAGACTGGTTGTTCAGCATAGTTGGGATGCACTCACCATCTCTCAATCTGCTTTGGGGTAGATTTTTGTTGGTTTTGGTGTCATTTATCTTATTTATTTCTTCCAGCCTTGGCCCATAACTGGAGGTCAAAGCCAGGCCGCAGACCCCCCTCAGAGAGACCTGCTCCTCACAGGGTCAGTACACAGTCCCCCCCTACAGCACACGCATCGTCTTCTTCTATTCTCACTCTTTTATGTGTGTTTGTAGGCATGAGGATGGGACAGTGCGTTTCTGGGATGCTTCGGGGGTCTGCCTCTACCCTCTGTACAAGCTGAGTACTGCCATAGTGTTTGACACAGATGCAGACCCCAACGATAACATGAACCAAAGCAGTGAAGGAGAGTGGCCACCTTTCAGAAAGGTACAGCGGAAGTTTTAAAATAACTTGATTTTCAGTTGAAATAAATAGAAAGGTTCAAATGTTAGTGTTCGTCTTCATCTGGACACTAAAACACTTTTTATTTTATTTTAGGTGGGCTGCTTTGACCCATACAGCGATGATCCTCGGCTGGGTATCCAAAAGATACATTTGTGTAAATACAGCGGCTATCTTATTGTGGCTGGCACAGCTGGACAGGTGACAAACTTGCAAAACAGTAGTGCAAACTCATATCAAACTAACTAATGTGATATTTAAAATAAGGCAGTGGTTGTTGATGAGTGTGCTGTAATTCAGATCCTCGTGATGGAGTTGAACGATGAAGCAGCCGAGCAGAGCGTCGAGGCCAAAGTTGTGGACCTGCTACAAGGCCAAGAGGGATTCCGCTGGAAGGTATGGAGCACATTTCAGATTCTCCAGTAGAGGACGGTAAATAAGGGGCCATAGCATTTTTATAGTATTTTAGGCCTGTAGTCAGAGCAAATCACTGGACAATCATTCTATCCATCATCAGACAGAAAACCCATCTTTTTTCCCTGGCATGCTATACTAGCTAGGCAGGATACCTTGGTACTTCTTATTGTACTTTTCCTATGTATTTGGTGTTATTTTTGCTTTTACTATATTTTTGCTCTTAAGTCTTATGTGAAGCAGAAATAGTTTAAATGTGCCATATAAATGAACTTGAATTGAATCATCAGGGCATTTTCTGTCTAGTTGTAGAATGACTCTGTTGATCTGGAATAATATTCAATCAAAGCTCTGTATTGACTGTTTTGTTTGTTTCTTCTGTGTTCTCGTCAGGGCCACACTCGGCTGGATGTGCGTGAGGAGCCGGTGTTGTTCCCTCCAGGTTTTCAGCCTTTCGCTCTGGTCCAGTGTCAGCCTCCTGCGGTGGTCACTGCCCTCAACCTTCACTCAGAATGGAAACTCGTCGCTTTTGGCACCAGCCATGGATTTGGATTATTTGATTATCAACAAAAGAACAGTGTTTTTGTCAAGTAAGCATATCCATTCAGAGTAAAAGATAAGGATACAGCATTAGAAGCACCAATGTGCTAATTCAGTGCATGTCCTTATAGGTGCACCTTAAACCCCAGTGATCAGCTGGCCATGGAGGGGCCACTGTCCAGAGTGAAGAGTATCAAAAAGTCTCTTCGTCAGTCCTTCAGAAGAATTCGTCGTAGTAGAGTGTCTCTTCGCAAACATCACGTCAACAATGCTGCAAAGGTAAATATTTCAAATTGTTACTATTTAAAATATGCCTGCTAATATTCAATATGATAATGATACAATACTCAATCAGCAGAAGGTGGATCATAAACAGTTTTTTTTCTAATTACGCAATAATTTTGTGATTATTTTGGTCAGGTATGATCATATTGACATTTTCAGCCAAACTCTATAATGGTACATGCATGGTGCTTGTGTGTTATAGCTGCAGGAAGCCAATGCTCGTCTGGAGGCGGAGCTAGCAGAGATGGAGCTGGCCCCTGTTCAGAGAAAGATTGAGGCGCGCTCTTCAGATGACTCTTTCACAGGCCTGGTCCGAACACTGTACTTCGCTGACACCTTCCTATCGGACAGTAAGTGCTAAAATGCTAAGTGCTAATATTCAGGTTCTGTTTGTGCAGTGCTGAACTTCTGACATGTCCTCCCCAGGTTCTCACAACACTCCCTCACTGTGGGCGGGCACTAATGGAGGTGGTGTGTTTGCCTACATGCTGCGAATTCCTCCTGTGGAGCACCGTGCAGAGGAGCCCGTCACAGCACAGCCAGGTCAGAGAGTTTTTGAAGCCGTTTTTAAACTCTGATCTCCAGGTTTGTAACAGTTCCTCTGTTTAATTCACTTCAGCGAAAGAGATCCAGCTGATGCACCGAGCGCCTGTGCTTGGGATCGTGGTGTTAGACGGACATGGCGCTCCGCTGCCAGAGCCCCTGGAGGTGGCACATGACCTTGCCCGCTCTCCGGACATGCATGGCTCACACCACGTGCTGGTAGTTTCAGAGGAACAGTTTAAGGTCAGGAGGGTTTCATTTAACATAATTGTTCTGCAAATTAAAAAATGCATTTAATGTGTGCAGACCATGCTGTGAAAAACATAGTATGATATAATTCAACTTACTAGCTGACGGTCTTTGAAATAATTGAGTTGTAGATTAATCTTTGGTATATTATTTCAGATTTTTACGCTGCCAAAAGTTAGCGCTAAAATGAAACTGAAGCTCACAGCCGTGGATGGGTCTAGAGTGCGAAAAGTTGGGGTGGCCTCATTCGGCAGTAACCGAACGGAGGAGTACAGCGAGAGTGACCTAATTTTCCTCACCAATCAGGGCGACGTGCATGTTGTCTCACTGCCTTCGCTCAAAATGCAGGTGCATTACCCCTGCATCCGCAAAGAGGATGTGAGCGGCATTGCATCATGTGTCTTCACTAAGCACGGCCAGGGTAACTTATCCAGACTTGTGTATTTCTGTTCATATAATATACTGTCAGTTTAACAGTGTGTTCTTGCAGGTTTCTATCTCATTTCTCCATCTGAGTTTGAGCGCTTTTCTTTGTCCACGCGCTCTCTGGTGGAGCTGCGCTGCCTGGTGGAGGCCCCTCTCCACCAGCGCTCTCAGATGGACGGCGCTAATGCTGTTCACAGGTGTGTACAGGGCCACACTTTCATTCACTTTCATATAATGGCCTTCTCATGAATATTAAAATCTTTGTGTTTTGTAGGACCTCTGAGAAGGATGATGATGATGCAGGTGAGCCATGCCCCTAATACAGTTATTAATGCTCTGGTAACACAAATAAAATTGTCCTGTTACTACTAATGACAGGATGGAATGTAATTGTTGAGTTGAATGAAGAAAGTATTCATGTATCTGTGTTCCAGAGAGTGCAGCTCGGCGTGTGATGGAGCATGCTCTGCTCAATGATGAGAGTGAGTACTGCTGAATAATAATAATAATATTGTATTTAACTGAACCTACTTCGTGACATCTGTTCATATTTTGTTGCAGAAGTCCTACAGGAGATCCAAAAGTCACTGGAAGGGGGTCCTTTGTAAGTATTTCATATACAAGCAAAAATGTTGCAACTGCAATGAATTTGTATTTTCATTTAATGGATTTTAACACTTTCCCTTCATGACTCAGGTTATTGGAGAATAATTTATAGAGTGCTGTGGCCTATTGGATGTATAAAAGAGGTAAATTAACAACATTTCATTTTCGAAACAGATTATTTTTCCAGTAAAGACACTTATTGTTTATATTGTCTCTGCAGTTTAACCTGTGAACAACCACTAATGACCTTGACCTCAGACTGATAGCACACATTTCCCCCTGGTGGAGAGATCACGCCTGCTTGAGGAGAAACTTGTGCCTAAAGACCAGCCACTGTACACAACTTACCAAAGCACATATGCACATCACGTGACCACAGCCATAGAGCTTTTAGACAGGACATGGATGGTAATGTAGAATAATCCAGTAGAGGGTGTTTCATCAAAATGTGCCTCTTTTTTTAATATCTTGAAGTAGATTAAGTAAATTAAGTATGAAGAATAAGAATTACCAACCAAAAAATACTGAAATATTCTTGGATTTTGTAAACAAAACTTGTAAAATATAGGACTTTTTATTTTCATAATTTAATTTTGTTTGGAGAATTTGATCTACTGTGAAATCTTTTGTAAATTCAAATTACTTTTTTACTGTTGATCATTTTTAGTTTTTATCTTTTAACAGTATCTTTCACTTTATTTTCAACCCCAAATGATTTATGCAATACCACATAAATGCAACTATTTAAGCAATACTTTCAAAAAAGGGGTAGGATTTCATATTAGTTTCATATTAGTTTTCAGTGCAGCCTCTTGAAACTTCATCACTACATTTTTAAATACTGTACTGTACAACTGGTGACTTGCCGTCCTCTAAATTACAGTAATGCAAAGGTACTGCTACTGCTTTTAATAGGAACTCTAAAAAATGTCTGTAAACATTTGTAACCTGAGCAAATATTATGTAATTTAGACTGTACCTGTAAATGTAAGCTATTAGTCTAATCTTTCAATGTATGAATGCACTACTGTCTGTTCAAGTGCTGTTGGATGGGGTTGGCTGCTGCTAGGGCACATTTTGGTACTGTCTCCGAATGCTGGGTTTTAGTATCTGCTTAGAATATATTTTTGTAGTTTGTGAACTCTTAATTTTCTAATTTGTATTTTACACTACAGTTTATTGATCCTAATTATAACATGTTTATCTGTAAGTTTGTGTGTGTGTTTTCCTTAATCATTATGATGATATGGGTCACAGTTTACAAAGAAAATTCAAATAACTTGTCTACTGTACCGATTTGTTATTTATTTATTTGGGCGGGAGAGTGTATGCTAATAATTTTATATTATATTATTAACAGTTAGTGTAAATATGACAGATTATAACTAAAGTGCTCATTTCATTTCATTTTGTGCATATATAATACTTTAAGCAATTAACATAAAAAGACAACAAACAATAAAAGGCCATAGCTATAAGAGCTTAGATTAATCCACTGTTGAAGGTGCGATTTGAAAGTGATGGACATTCTCTTATTGTCAGACTATTCGAATATTCATTTAACAGATTATTAGCCAATAGATGTGGTGCGTCTGTGGTAAACCTAACTCAAGAGTCCCCTTGAACCGTCGCCCTGCTACTCGTCCCACTAATAATCTTTAGTTTAAGTGCCTCAAATTTAGATGAAGAAAACAACGGATTTCATGCTGTTACTGAAAAGAGATTCTTTAAACTAAAGCAATTATAAGAATTGTCTGCTATGATATGTGTTTTGTGACAGTGAGAGCAGGCGGGCAGAGAGTTGCGCACATAAATTTGTGCGCGGCGAGTCAAACGGCATTGGCAGTGTTTTTTAATTGGTCACAAAAATGTCTTTATCAGCAACTCAGGCGCCCCATTGTTAAAGAGTAAAATATCTGTTCTCCTGTAATGTTTTATTGAGCTAAAACCAGATGTTGCCTTTAGTACGCGACAAGATTTATTAAGCTATGTTGTCCAAGTCCACGCAAGCACGTGGCTCAGGAACAGAACCAACCTTGGAGAGTTATGGTGAGTAGGCTAGGCTTAGGCTAACTATCTGACCAAAAACTAATAATAAGAGCATATTCCAGTGATGTTAATATGTTTGTTTTTGGTATTGGCCTTACATTGGCCTTATGTTGGCCTTATGTCATTGTTTCAGGTTCAGTTTAAGGCAGGTAGTGTGGGGTCATTTCCAGTCAAGTGTATAAAGGACATAGGATATCTGTTATCACTTCCCCTGCCAAGGCTTTTTATCATCTATTATGAAATGAGATGCTTTGTCTGCTAAATACCTGGAGCTATGACTTGGCTGAAACCAGATCTCTCCTGAGTAAAGCTGCATCTTGGTCTCCTAGTCATACAGGGTGTGGTGTGGACTTGTTCTGAATTCAAAAACTTTCAACTAGTCTTTATCACACTTGAAGTTGGTGATGTCAAGTGCTAAGTGAACTTATCCATTGGTTTCAGAATTAGGACCGGTGGCATAGCAATTAATAATTTGAAACAAAATCTCTTTTTGAAGAGTTAAAAGTCCTCAAAATGTTTCCTTTAACAGGACGCTGAAACCTATGAATACAGTTAAGTTATTACAGCTGCTAAAACTTTAAAATCTATCTTCCATCTTTCCATCTAGGTTGGGCTTTTGAAGATAAGAAATCAGGGACACAAAGTAAAATTGATGAGGCACCTTATATGTCCTAGTACCATAATGATTAATGTAAATTCTGATTTGACTGTCTACAAGGACATGTTTTCTAGTTTCTAAAGTGGCCCAGGAAAGCAAAGTTCTTTCTTTATATTTTAGGCCGAACCATTGAACAGCGGTCTTCTCCTTTGCCTCCATCAACAGCTTTTGTCTTCACTCGGCTCGTGCCTCTCACCTTTCACTGCAGGCATTCAGCAGCTGCCCATGTGAACCACCACAATTTACTAAATTATTCAAAAGGCACTTTGTGTTTGTATGAACGTGTGCATTCATACATGACACTGGCTTTGGGTAAGGGGGTCATTGTATAAACCACACACACTTTTGGAGATACAGCAGTGTTGTGTGAGATGGGAAGGTATCATACTGGAGGGCTGTCAGCTCTTATTCTTAATCTAGTTCGTATCATTAACAGCAGAACTTAAAGACCAGTCAGGCCACTTTGTGGCCCCCTGCTTTGCTGGGATTTCACTTGAGAGGCCAGGTAAGCTACACCGATACGCCTCTTACTATTTTACCCCGAGGATCTTCTACAACTGCTTTTAGGCCAAGATATCTTTTCACTACTGCTTGCTAAGATAGAGACACTGCTTTCATTTAATACAAATGTTCCAATTAGAAGTTGATTTAGATTTTTTTTTTTTGCTTTCCAAAAAACATTAGGGAGAATTTGTTGGAAAAGTATCTGATTATGTAATAATAATAATAATACCGCTTCCTTTTAGATTTTATTTCATGAACTAAGTATGCCACCTGCAAAGTCCGCAAGTATGGTCCATGCATCTAAGCGGAAATCTGAAACAACAACAAAAGATCCCAAAAATGTGAGACCAAAAGAAAAAATGACTTTGCCAAAAATGAGTGAAACTAAAAGAGGGCCTAAAAAGGATGAAGTTAAAAGGAGCCAGTCCAAACAAACTGGAAAACCCACAGAGAAGGCAAACAGCAGCAAGAGTAAGACTAATGTAAGAGTTGCAGCAAAGTCCAGGGGGGCCAGCCAAAAGCCCCCCTCGAAAACGGTGAACAAAGAGTCTAAAGATGAGAGTGACAAGGCATCAGAGAGTAGTGAAGGAAGCTCAGAGGAGGCCACTGAATCGGATTCTGAAAAGCAAAAGGAGGAGGAGCACAGCAGTGAACAGGACAGGTCTACCAGGTCTACCAGCAGTGAGGAGAGTGGGCACAAGAGTCATCAGGACATAAAACCTACAGCCGAACAAGAATCTGAACCAAAAAGTGACTCCGATAGAGCTGCCAGCGAATCTGAAGAAGAACAAAGCCCAGAACCTTTAAATAAACCAGAAAATCAGCAAGATGGAGACAGTTTGGAATCTGATAGCACAGATGGAAGTGATGAAGAACTAACCAAGAAACCTGTCGCTAGATCACGCAGAAAAACTAGACAAAGTAAAGCTTCGAAGCAAGTGCAAGGCAAGAAGATGTTTAGGAAAAACAAGGGAGACAAGGAAGCAGAAAAACAAGAAAAACATTTGGCAAAAGCGGAGAGGCAAAGACTGGAGAAGGAGGCCAAGCAGAAGGCAAAAGAAGAGAAGAAAAATCTAAAAATTCTCAAAAAGCAAGAAAAATCCAAGAGTAAAAAACAAGCTCCTGGGGGTCTGTCAAAAAAAAAAAATGAACCTACAAAGAAGACCGTTCATGAGGATAGCACAGATAATGCCATCGAGGAAGAAGAGGATGAGGAGGAGGTGATAGAGCCATGTCTATCCACAGCCATGAAGGCTCAAGACCAAGTGAAGCTGCTGAAAAACAAAAGTAAAGACTTACAAACACTTCTGGAGTCTGAAGGGAAAAGTGAAGACCAAAACAAGGGAGGTCCAGACCAGAGCTTTCACATGAAGGCTCAGATGAAGGCACTACAGAAGAAAACCAACACGATATTGAGCAAATCCAAGCAGGGAGAGGAACTGTCTCAACTTAAAGGTGCAGATGGGGACAATGAAACTAGCAAAATCACAAAACAAATAATATCAGGGAAAAAAGGCATGACGACACTTCACAAAATGTCTGGTTGGATTCAGAAGAAAATGCACAGAGGTTGTAATTTGAGGAAAAAGATTTCAGTTTGGGCAAAAGCTATTGGACTGTCTCGCTGGCTCTCGGTTCAGACAGGAAAACGCAAGCAAAGTAAACCTAGAAGTAACTTGTTCAAACATAGAATGGCTGTCAAAGTTGCCGGTAAAACCACTTTTGCCAGTAAGAAAAGGAGAGCTTCGGAGACCCTTGCTGAAGGGTCATTAGGCTTAGAGGAGCATGCCACTTCATCAGGAGACAAAGAACTAGAGGCAAAATTTGCAGTTGTTTTACCAAGAATGAACAAAATCAACAACTCCAAACCCAGTACTACTGAGGGAACATCTACAACATCTGGGTCTAATGAAGGAGCATCCATCAATGGAGAGTCCAAACCTCCAAAACCAGGTGCCCGGCTCGTCCTTCCAGTCAAACCCGACCTTACCCTCCTCAAATCCCTCAAGAAGACACTGCCAGCTGGTATGCATGCTGTGGAGGATAGGACAGAGAGAGAGTTTAGAGATTCACTGGGCACGTCAGAAGTTTCCGAAAACGCCACAAAAAGGGTAGCTATCACAAACCTGAAAGACAGTGGTATTTTACAATCAGCACGAGCAAAAATGGGCCCCTCTTCCAGTACCATACCTGCAAGAAGCTTTGAAACTGTGCCTGAATCTGAAGCTACTCCATGCTTTCAAATGAATCAGGCGGGACTGAGAGTAGCAAATGTGCGATCCTTGTACGAAGAGGAGACAGATAGGGAAGTGGCTGAGCTCATGGGGAACAGAGGGCTGTACACCATCATCCAGCCAGACATGCACTGGGCTGAAAATCCCTGCATGAGTGGAGACCCTCAGGTACCCTTTACCCCATGTACAATTATTATTATTAAAGGTGCACTATGTAACTTTTCTGGTGGGTGTCCAGCACCTACTTGTCCCTATGGAGATTTCATATCTTTGCCTGAAATGTTCCACAGTATAATATTGAACCAAATCTTTCTCTATATAGACAACCAGGTGACGCCATAAGGCCATTATAAGTCAAATTTGCAGAGAAGCTACCCCACTCACACAAAAAATGTAATACATTCAGGACAGACAACTTTAATGCACTACTGTGGAACATTCCAGGAAAGCAATAACATCTCCATGGAGACAAGCAGGTGATAAATCCAGTTATATTGTGCACTTTTAAGTTAATTGTATTATTACAGAAATTAGAATTAGTTTGTTTTAGAACTGGTTGCGGGCTGAGAATCTACTGCCCCATCAGACAGTGGAGAAACTGACCCGATGGACAGTGTATGAAGATGAGAGACAGGCTAAGACTACTGTGTCCGACAAAGGCAGGGGTCTGTGGGAATCTGAGGACCCCACTCAAGAAATGCTGGAACACCGACTGCTTAGCACACAGGTAGTATATGTTGTCCTTTTTACTTAATCACATCATTAAAGAAGACATATTATGCAATTTGTGAGTAAGCTAAAGATGGGGAAACACCGGGTTTCCCTCACAAGATTTGAAGCTCACTTGTTGATTTTGCATAAGAGTTCTCTAAATAACCTTAGTACATCAAATAGCATTATCAGAGTTAAATTACTGTTTGCAGTTAAACAGTGGTAATAGACATGTGACATGTGATGTCCTATCATATGGTTTATCTTGTTTTGTGTCAAAGGTGGTGCTGCCGGGTAGTAACAGACTTGTGGAGGTGGATGAGCTGGAGGATCTGTCCCAGTTAGAGTAAATGTCCACTTAAAACAATGCAATTTCACAAGTCTTACAATAAAATATATCTTATTTGTATTGATTTCAGAGAAGTGAGTGAGAGCTCTGTGTTACTAAACCTGAGAAAGAGATTTCAACGGGACAGTATTTATGTAAGTTTTACTCATATTGTTCTGGCTGAGGTACAAATTGATCCAAAATTAGTAATTGTACATAGAAAAGAAATGCCTTAGGGGTATCACAATGTTTTATTTGGGGATTGGGAAACCTTTGCAATAGTATTTAACTTTTTTAGATAGGTGTTACAATCAAATCAATTTTGTTGTGCCTGGTTAATAATTTGATCTGTGACATAATATCAGACTACAGCAGTACAAAACATTTTGCTGTGTATATTCTTAGACCTACATTGGAAACATGTTGCTGTCCATTAACCCTTTCAAGCCTCTTAACATCTACACGGAGGAGCTGCGGCTGAGATACCAGGGCCAGGAGCAGCACAGGAACCCTCCGTAAACACACGCATCAACACACACACACACACACACAAGTCTTATCTGTCCAGTGGAAGTGCTGTTTCCTGCCTCTGAAATGCCTGCTCTTTGTCTTGTTATAGTCATGTGTATGCTGTAGCAGACGCAGCTTATAAACAATCCCAGGTTTCCTCACAAGAACATTGCATCATTGTCAGGTAGTCCCTTATTTTTACTTACAATATATGTATTAGTTTAGTATTAAAGTACATATATAGCTCATTATTGTTCAATATTGATCTTATCTTACTAGGTCACAGTAAAAGATCTATTTTCTTACTGTCCAAAACTACAACAACAGATTTTTATTTACATGATTTTATTTTTGAAAACATTTTTGACATTTACATGACCCAAGTAGTTAAAAGGGCCATTGACAAGGATAAGGAGTAGGTGCAAATTGAAATTTTCTGAGCTCTCAAGCCTCAAATGCATTAATTAAAACACAACTGTAAGTAAGAAATAAATAAGAAAATGATAATGGAGAGCCATTATAACATGCTTAAAAGCTCATTAAAGCTGATTTTGTTATGTCTCCTTTAAGATGCTTTATTACCCAATGTAGAATTTTGTCATATACATTTTTTCTAATAACTTTCTTCTATATATATACGTTATATTTTTATTTTTTTAGTGGACAGAGTGGATCTGGCAAGACTGAAGCTACCAAGCTGATTGTGCACTACCTCAGTTGCATGTATGAGGAGGGAAATGGCACTTTACGGGAGGTGAATTCTGTTCAGTTAATTAACATTTTATTTATCCTAAATGGGAAATTTAGAGGCACACAAAACAATTAACATATTTTCTAGATGATGGATAGACTGCAAAAATACGTGGATGGTTTGAGTGATGTTAAAAAAAATCATTGATAACACACATCACACACAATTTTGATCACATTGTTCTTTGCCTCCCTTCCTTATGACACCAACAGCCCATGGAGGTCTTTCATATTCTGGAGAGCTTTGGAAATGCCAAAACCATCCTCAACAACAACTCAAGTCGCTTTGGCAAATACCTGCACATACACATCCTCCGGTGAGTAACCAGTAACCGCTGTTCACTTGGACTGGCCCCTAAGCTCTCATCTGGTTTACAGGGGGTCTGTTGTTGGAACCTCTCTCTCCCAATATCTCCTGGAGAAGTCGAGAGTGGTATTCCAGGTAAGATTCATTGCAAACTACTCGCTGCATTTTTTTAGCAGTAAAACATTACTGAATAAATACAAAATAGACCAGTTGGAACATTCTGGGCAAAGCACTAAGGATGTCATCCAGGAGTCTCATAATTTGCTGTTTCATAATTTAGCACTGGATTTGGCCAATCATCATGTCTAAATGTGAAGTTACCCATAACCCATTTGAAGTGGTGTATTCTGGTTATGAGAGGATTGTATATGTGCACCAGGCCAGCGAGGAGCGGAACTTCCATGTGTTCTATGAGATGTTGGCTGGAATGAACGAATGGGACAAAGAGGAACTGTACCTACAAGGAGCTGAGACCTACTACTACCTCAACCAGGTATGATGTTTTATTGCTACAGTTACCGTGAGAAGAACATTTAATTGGCAACAGAACAACATACCGCTAGCTATGTGACCTGTACGGCAAACAATTTGATTGATTTATTTTTTTTTTACTGCACATCACATTGTTGATGTAAATTATTCAAATTGATTTTGCTGATCATTTTATTCTCCTCAGGGTGGTGCCTGTGAGCTGAAAGGAAAGCAAGATAAACAGGACTTCCTGTTTTTGGTGCAGTGTTTTGAAACCATCGGCCTGCACCCAGATCAGATCAGTACAGTGTGGGCCATCCTGTCATCCATTCTGCAGCTGGGCAACATCTGCTTCAGCTCCTACGAGGTTAGCCATGCCATGCGCTGGAGTGCCACTGACCTCTGACCCCATGTTCAGTTCATTTAGCTTTTTTACAGCTTAGAATAAACATAATTATAGCAGATATAACTACTTCAATACATGTCAATTGTAACTGCTTCACTTTTAATTAAAGGGTGTGACATCCCTAATTTATATCCAATTATTGTAAATATTTAACAATTAAATGACTGTTCACAATTATTAAGACCATTAACCAACAACAGTGAAAAATGTTACCATTTCTCTAGTAGGTTTATAAAATTATGAAATTAAACTTTCTGAATGATGAAGTAAAGTTAATGTGACCAAAATTATCTTGATATCCTTTCATTAGCTATACAACTGTGTGCAGCTGCTTCATAGGTTAACATCCCAGATATATAGGATTTTCCTGATGGAGTTCTGTTTTAGAGCGAGTCATTGGAGGTGGCCCGGATCTTCAGCCAGTGCGAGGCCAGGAGGGTGGGCTCCCTGCTGCAGGTCTCTTCTGATGCCCTCCAGACTGTCATCACACACAGAGTCACTGTCAGTACCACTCAGCGCATTAGACCACTCACAGTAATCTGGTTGTAACTGAAGTTTATAAAATGTCTGTAAATGTATACTTTATGCTGGATCCAGAGTTACCATATCTATCCATCTATCTTAACCCATTGTATTTACTGATTTCTTTTGAGACGCAAGTAAAATGCTAAACTGTCTCTTTGGAATAAGGTAATATCCATGAGACTAGTAAGAGACTCACTGTACCATAACTGCACTGCAAGTGTTACATGCCCTTTGAACTGGTTAAGTTCAACACAATTTACGTTAAATATTGAGGTTTAGGTCAAACTTTGTAAAAAAAAAAGCGTCACACATCTTTGTGGACCTATGAGCTGATAGCTTCTTTCATTTTCAGGAAACCACTTATGATAGAATCTACTGCCCCCTTTCTGTGGAAAGTGCCATTGAATCCAGGTAATGTAACGCTCAACCCTGATAATATATATCGTTTACCTGATTTCTTTTTTGCATTTGTATAGTGTAAAATTATGTGCTATTGTTCTGTAGAGACGCCATTGCCAAAGCCTTGTACTCGGTGCTCTTTCACTGGCTTCTGGAACAGATCAACGATTGGCTGAGTCCTGCAGAGATGGACAGCACAGTGGGCGTTGTGGACATTTATGGTTTTGAGGTTAGCGTTTGGTTACGTTTTACATGGTCATATTGTGGATGGAAAATTGTTGGGTAATTAGGCAATGTTTTTACTACTTAAGTAGCATCAATAAATGTATAAAGTAAAGTAAAAACAACAGAGTCTATAGAGTACAGAATGCACTGAAGAACTCTCTGTTGTTTTTACCAATAAGACAGATTTATATTGTATTATAACTGAATCAATGTGGGTTTGTACAGGACTTGGCAGTGAATAGCTTTGAGCAGCTTTGTATAAACTTTGCCAATGAACAACTCCAGCACTTTGTCAACAAGGCCGTCCTCACTCAAGAACAGGTCTGTACCCCTTATGCTACACTGTTAATACAAAGATGACAGTGGCACCTGAAAGAAAGCTCAATTGATTGTGATGAAATTTACAAAAATGCACATTCCCCAACATTATAGTGTATTTCATCTTACCTGTCTTTGTGGGCTTGGGCTGTTGCAGGAAGAATACCATACAGAGCAGATTCAGTGGTATCCAATGCCTCTCAAAAACTCAACTTCCTGCGTAGATCTCATCTCCTCTCGCCCTCATGGCATTCTCCGCATCCTGGATGACCAAACCTGCCTACCCCAGGTTTGTGAACACAGGCCTGTTTGTGGTCCTGATTAAACTCAGCTGATGTGGGTTTCTTTAGGCTACGGACCACACCTTCCTTCAGAAATGCCACTATCACCATGGAAACAACCCATTCTATGCCAAGCCCAAGAGCCCCATGCCTGTTTTCACAGTGTATCACTACGCTGGAGCTGTGACCTACCAGGTGGGAAAACATAATTAAACAGACTAAATGCTTTCATTATTTTAAGAAATTTAAGATGGGTATTTTATTTTTTGTCAAAAGCATGAGGATTAATGATTACATAGTATAATTCTTGTTTGAGTTATAGAGAAAGTTCTTTTTGCATTTTTTCAGGTTCAAAATTTCCTGAATAAAAACCATGACCAGTTCCGAACAGAGGTCTTGGAGCTTTTTGCCAAAAGTCGGCTGAACGTAAACACTCTTTATGTCAAACCAGTGACAGTTTATCCAGAGAGGGTGGTGAGTGAGTGACTATATCCACTTGTCCCAGATGGTGTCTGAGCTCTTCAGGAAGGTCCATGAGGGGTACATCCAGCAGAGGGAGCTGGGCTGGAGGGGTAAGGGCCTCCGCCAGCAGCCCACCACTGCGGCCTCCCACTTCCTTCAGTCACTCAGTGAACTCACACAACGCCTCGAAAGGTACAGCACCTTATGACACAGGGTTTTATATCTGAAAATATAAAACTCTAAATAAGCTCCAATTACCAAAGTAATTATGAAGATGCGGAGCAACTTTTGTGTAGACAGTATAATTATTTTTCCCTTTTATTTGTAATTTGTAACTTAATCAGGAAAAGTTGCCACGTCAAGTCACCAATAAAAGACTTTTCTAACCAATAGTTTTAGTGCTATTAGATACATTCAAAACATACTGCAGAATTGTGTGGATGTGACATTGTGTTGTGTTACAGATGCAAAACCACCTTTATCCGCTGTCTCAAACCAAACTATGTGAAGGTCAGTGTTCATGAATTATGTAAAAATATCAATA
>KN480061.1:17865-37256 GCA_000787095.1 Periophthalmodon schlosseri
CCCCCTTCCCCAAGACCAAAAGAGGCAGGGGCTGGGAGAGAACTTTTGGAAGCCCAAGATGGCGTCCACTCACATGACGGAGCAGCTCTTAGCCTTCTCCTTTTTGAAGGTGGAGGAGAGCAGGTCTGACTTGCTGGGCAGGTGCAGCAGTCTTTTGGATAGGCGGCGTGTGGGGCTGGACTTTGGGACAGCCTGTAGTTTGTTGATGCAGGCCAACGCTGCTGTGCGGAAGACACTGTGAATGCTCTTCTCCGAGGTGAAGGCGGAGCACTCCAGGTAGGCCTCGGCACCCAGCTGTTTGGCCATGGCAGCGCCCTGGAATAGAGATGAGAGGAGGAAAACTTATGACTTTATCTGTCAACAGATCCAAGTCCAAAGTTCAAAACATGAAATTTTGTAACGTAATATTTTGTAAGCATTTTAGGTTATTCATTGAGAAGAATCTACCTTAAAATTCCTTTTTATTTATTTATTTATTTAGAAATTATGAAGAATTTAATAGCAAGCAACAATACTACAACTCTATTCAGTCTGTTTCTCCTAACCTGCTCATAGGTGAGAGGGGTCTGTTTCTGATTGGACAGCTCCATCAGAGTGCAGACGTCCGTGCGCAGGTCGGTCTTACAGCCAATCAGAAGGATGCGTGTGCTGGGGCAGAAGTCCAGGATCTCGTTCTTCCACTGCAAAAACCAAAACATAAAAAGAGTCAATACATGTCGGCAATCAATCAATTTAATAAAGAGTGAAAGAGATCATTTGAGGACATCTACTTTGTTTTAGTGAGGCTGGTTACCTTTTTGAGGCTTCCGTCCACAGTGTCAGGGCGACTGATGTCAAAACACAGCAGGACTGCGTCTGAGTCACTGTAGCACAGAGGCCTCACGTTGTCATAGTACGGAGAACCTGCAAAACAAAACAGCTCATGGTTAAAGATACATCAGATTTTAATAAATGCTTTACTTAAATGATCTCAACTACAAAAGTGAACAACAAGAGCAAACATTCATCTTCTTAATTCTGAAATTGACTGGACCCTATTCCAGTAACTATGGATTTTAAGTGTCATTGTACTAAGAGCAGACAAATCCAATCATGATCTCTATCTATCTGTCTAGATGGGATGCCAAGATATACATTTTTAGTGTTAGGATTATTGTGAGAAGAAACATCACGATTTCACAATCATTCATAATTACTGACTCTGATCAAACAACAATAAAACTCTTAATTCACTTTCATTCACTTTGTTGTATCATAGATTACCAGCAATAACATCTCAATAGAGACAAGCAAGTGGCGGACCCTCCACCAGAAAAGTTGCATTGCTTTTGGCATTTGATACTGATAGATTGTAATAATGTGCAAGTCTATTTACACTATAAACTGGGTGCACTGTAAACCTTTATGATTCAATGTATTAAGCCAAGTGTAATTTCATTGGCGAGATTGTTGTGGTGTTTGATGAGCCAACAGTGGAGAAGCAGAGCGCACTGAATCCTGCAGCAGGATTAGGAGACATCAGATCAGATTTTTCTCGCTGAGACCCACTTCTCTGTCCCTGGAACTGCTCTTTTACCGGCTCGTCTGATTGGCTAAAGGGAAGATGACAATCGAACGCTTAAATCCCTATTGATCTTTCCTGGCAGTAAAAAAAAAAAAAAAAAAATCCTGGAAAATAATGTTTGCCCGAGACTCCCTGACTCAAATATTTTCTGCAAAGAGAAATTATTTTGCTTGAATATACATCTATTTAAATTCCATAAAAATAGAGAGAAACACTATCTTTGTTCAAATTTGATTTAAATGCACAGCCCTATCTGAGAAAACTATAATAAAATAAACTATAACTATAACAATGGCGCTCCAAACAAGAAAAGGGATTCTTAAAAGGCAATTTTGTTGTTGAGTTGTACATTTTTAATAGAAAAGCTTTACTGTTGTTTGTAAAGGGTGGGGTCATAAAAAATCAAGTAGTATTGCAAGTGAGCATGCCATCCCCCCTCTCCTAAAAAGAAAAAATCCAGAGGCGCGCCATACCTCCACTCTCTGTTACCACAGCAACAGCCTTGGAATCCACTGACGACGGCATCATGCATTCCACCCACCGCTGGCTCTATAAAGACTTAACTGCCTATCAATCAGTTCACACCAGCCACATGCCCACCCACCCACACAGTGCCGGGGACATCCCTCAGGTCTGCACCCAGATAAGCACCCTCACCAAACAAAAAGCTCACTTATAACAAGATTTAAAGTTTGGATTTAGCCAGCGGTATGCAACATCCTGCTATCTCCTGCTACAGAACAAGCAGCTCAATGGGATTAGCATGTTTGTGACTCCCAAATGTGATTCCTTTTATAGCAAAAGCAGTGACTAATTAGCTATTACACAACGCTAAGTTAATTGATTTACAGCAGAGAAACAACAATGGAACAGGAAACAGGGAAGGGCAAATTAAACAGTAGCCTGCTACATGGCTCTGTGCATATAGATCACTTTCATGAATACTTAATGCTTTTTCACATTATCAAAGGGTAAAACCGAATTTTGCCAGCTGCCGGGCTCTGTGAGCAGAATAATGACAAGCTGCTCTCAAATTCCAGCAGGTTTTTTCACCAAATAAACAGAACAGCAATAGCAAACAATGGGTCATGGAGGTGGCATTACACTTAAGCTTTATAGACATTATAAAATACACCATGTTCATTGAAATTACTTTTGATATTGGTGTTTATCCAGCCAAGGTGATCATGAGTATTTCTGTATTTCTGTATCAAATACAGCTAAAAATTGCCTTTTCTTCTTCATCATCTGATTTCAACAAGTAACAATTTTATTCAATTTTACAGTAGCCTATTATTGTACAGTTATCTACTTCAGATCCAATGCATGTCTGTGGATCACTATCTGATATCATAGATATAGGTAAAATAATCCTCCAGCTAAAAAAGTCCTGACCAAGCCTAGCTCAAGATTTGGAGATGGGTCCCGAGCACTGCATGGCTCCTGACGGGTTGCCCCAGTACTCAGGTTGCCCCAGTGCGGACAAATAACCTAATCTAGAAAAGGAAGACCAAACAGCTAAAGTGTAATGGGATGGGAGCACCCTTATTTGTAAATTAGTTTAAGACTAACTTTTTTATTAAAGGTTTACCCTAAAACAACAATTCAAAAATATTTGTAAACAGACCAGTCGTTAACTCCCTCAATGCAAAGAACCACTTGTCTGTTATCAACAGTTACACCTTGAGCCACCAAACAAAAGCTATAGAACTGAGGCCATCAACATCCATTTAAATAGGAACAATGGTGTTTTCTGTTGTGGCATGTTGTGTCTGTGCAAAGCCAAGTCCTAAATCTTCCCCATCTCTCAGGGTTATCGCGCCCTGCCCTGGGTGTGAGTGCGCATTAAACGGCCACTGATCTAAATGCAGCGATCAATAGGATCACTGTGCAGGATGTCCACAACACAGTGCAATTAAAGCTGACAGATGAGTTATCCTGCCAGGAAGAAAACAGGCAGCAAAGACGTGTCCGAGGTGTTTTTAAGTCTTGTCAAGGCGAAAGAGAAATGGCTTTGACCTTCAGGCACAGTGATTCATTAGCAGCTTGCATAGTTAAAACAGAAACAGTGGCACATGCAACAATGTGACGGCCTCGATTTCACAGGGCAGCGCTGGTGAATGGGAATCATAATGAGAGCAAACAATGTTGTAATTAGACTGTAAGTGAGTCATGGCTTTGATAGCATTTGAAACCAACTTCATGCAAGAAACTCAACTACTCAAGAAAGTGGTTGGGTAAGTGGTTCTGTAAAAAAGTTGGGATATCTCGCAAGAAGATGCTACAAGTCTTTCTGCTATTATTAAATGTCTTTCTCTTCCTCTCTTCCTTTCTTACTGTCTTAATGTATTTATATAGTTTGTTGTCTTACATCACATTTAAGAATTTGAAAACGATTATACACACATGGACAAGGTTGAAATTTGGGTCAGTAAATAAATATATGCTTTGTTTAAAATGGTAAACTGGTAAATGATCATATTTTTACATAGTACTTTTCCACCTTCAAGGCACTCAATGCGCTTTACATTAAGGAACCACTCACAGATTCACACACACATTCATACACCAGTGACACTGGGGGCAGGGTGGGTTAAGTGTCTTGCCCAAGGACACAACGAGAGCATTCATCTGTGGGAGCTGGAATCGCACCACCAACCTGTGAGTCAGTGGATCTGACCGCTCAACCACTGATGTTTATGTCGAGAACAGGATTTGAAATGCCAACCTCCGGATCAGTGGAAAATAATACATTTGTGTACACGCGAGAAATATTCAAATTTTCTACTTCTACTTCACCATGAACAAAAATGCCATATTTGTTATTTCCATACACATAATCTACTGAAGTCTAAAATCCCGTATTATCAGTGACCACAGTTAACATGCTCTGAGTCTTGCCTTTGACATGGCTGCTGTAGATCATACCACCAGTGTGTAATAACAGGTTTAGCGGTGCTCTCCTGACACTCTCACCAAGTTATTAAGTGGATGAAACAGCAGGGAAACGCCAATAGCAGAGAGGCGGTGGAGCGGCGTTAGCCCTCTGAGGGGACCAAAAGACCCTCCTGTGCCATTAATCCTTCACCCCCTGCAGCCTGCTATCACACAAGATCCCCCTACCCCTCCCTCTCCAAAGATCAATGCACATGCAGCAAATATGGCCGAAATATGGGCTTCTCTGCTTCATTCTCGACAGCAGGCCTCCACAGCAGATGGGGGGTTTCTGAGGCATGAAAGTAGCAGTGAGAGGCAGATGAAAAGAGGAAGAGTGAAAAGCATCACCAAAGTCCGAAGGCAGAGGTCCAGAGTGTGGATGATCCAGAGCCCAGAGCAAAATGAGGCTAAAAGAGAAGTAAATGGTGAGAAAGGGGGGACATGTGTTGACGGGGATGTGGTACCACTTTAAGCCAGATTAGCAATAAACAACATACAACCCTGTAGATCAGTTTGGGTAATATGTTTTATATCCTACAACAAAGTCTGGGTTTAATATTTTACTTCTGTTACTCAATACACAATAGGGGTTGTCTAAACTAATGCTAATATAAAAACTAGATACTCATTTTGAACAAGTATCAGTACTGAAATAAATCACAAAAAGGACATCGTTGGACTTTTTCTGAATGATTTGGATCTATATAAGAACTAATATAAACCCATGTAACCCCATATCCGATCACTCATCCAAATAAATTAAGTTAATCTGCTAATACTACAATCTGCTTTATCTGATGACTCTGTGGAATTATGTGATTTGGGATTTTCCTGTCTGGGGTTAGTATGCACCCATGGATGGAGGAATTAATTTAGACAGTTATGCTATGTTTTATAAAACAATTTATCCAGGTTTGGGACAGCAGCCTCTGAGTAGCTGTACTGTAGACTGTTTAAGTGTCTCAGATCTTGGTGGATTAGTACTGGCTTGACTCAATTACTAGTTCTTTCATTGATCTGCCTAAATTGAAAGCAGCCTCAATCTGGACCAATCTCCTTTGTATTAGCGAGGAAACTAAATATACATCAAACTCAAAGACTTGTCAGGGAGACCATTTAAGCCCATATAAATCACCCACTAACACTATAGAAACATCCATTATTCAGTATTTATGAGCTGCTTTCAGGGCTTCCCCAGCCGTCCTCCCCCGTATGTGACGCGCTCAGGCTGATTAAAACGGGCCCATCGATTTGAGTTTGTATAAATCCGAGGTGGGCCGGGGGAGGAAGGAGCACCCGTCCGGTGATGAGGTCAGAGGATCAATGCAGGGGAGTCGGGATAATGAGGAGCCCCACTCAGATCCTGGGACACACCACCAGTAGTGCCACTCCACACAATTAGACAGAATTACAATGTGGAAACTGCAGGCTACTGCGTTACCACCAGGCTATATAACCTCTGAGTCTGATCATCAATGAGGGATTATTCAAAACCATGCAAGTTTGAAAGATAGTCAACTAGTGGCGGGGCTGTGGAATTAATCACAAATGTAATATAATCAACGTCAATTAGTTTCAAGTTGTCAATGATCTGATTGGGGTTTTATAATGAAGAGAATATCTACAGCCAGTCCTCTGTCAGTAGAAGCGTGTAGTTTAGAGCAGAGTTCAGACTTAGTAAGAAGGGGCTAATTGGGCTAATTTTGTATTAAACTTAACTGACTTATTGAAGTTTATATGGATGAAATCAATTTTGACAAAATTCTGTATTCATAATTTTTTTTTTTTTTAAATCATATCAAATAATTTGTGAGAAATGAAAAAAATATATACATGTTTTGCTATATAGCCCAGCCCTAGTTAGTGGAGTCATGTAACACATTTCTGTAGGCAAACAGACATTATCTTTGTTCAAATCAGTGGTATTTTTTGCAAGCTATTCATAGTATTGTTGACTATAAACGGAAGTATGTGTTTGTTTTCAGCTGCATTCATTGTTCCGTGTATTGAGGGGCAACATATGCAAACCACCCTCAAACTATCTGTTGCTATTATGCTAGCCAAAGAAAACAAAGGGGTTCTTAATATGACAAATGACACGAGCCAAAGTGTTTAAAGGCAGAAAGTGAAATGTACCATCTCAGACTTGTTGGGTCAGTGGGTCGCCCAGGCGGGTTTTAATCCTCATGCCGTCCGGGAGCGAGCATATGGGGGGAGAATGCAGGTCACCAAACTTTAGAGACCAGACCTCTGTGTCCGTCTGCTCCAGAAAACCTCGGGAACCCAGCCCAGCGGTCCTGCCAGAGTCTACTCCAGCATGAGGTCCAAAGCGTGGGAATAAAAAGCACGGGATTTGGTCTGACAGGGGAAATACACTCTCCTTCCTGCCTGACGGATAATGAGGAGGCGCTAGTATACGAGGAATACGGTAAACACATGCAGCGTCGTCTGACACAATTGGAGCTGTTATGTAAAGGATTTGATGCGCAAAACGTGTGAGCAAAACTGTGACCCAGAGAGAGCAGACAGGAGAGAGAAAGAGAGAGTGGAGAGAGGGAGAGACAGAATCAAACAGGTGATGTAAAAAGCTCTGTTTGTAATATCCAGGTCAACACACAACAGCCCACGGGAGATCCACACTGACACATTGACCCTATTTTTAAAGCTTAGTGTAAATGAACATATGATGCACGAGAAGGACAAACCAAGCAGAAGGAATCACAGTCTCTCAACCTACTTTCACTGTGTTGTAATAACATGGATGTGCAGAAGAGGCAGGGGAAATACATCTAGGAAGAAAAGGTATTTAGTTATTTGAATGAGGGCTGATAGCAGATCAACAAGTGTGATTCAGAAGTCATTGTAGACATCTGTAGTTATAGTCACAACTAATATAGAATTTGTCAATGCAGTGGATTATTGATGACTGAAAAATAGGAAGAGACTCCACATTTGTTTTCCCCAATACAAACAAATAAGTTTTTGATGAGTTAAGCTATTCATCACTGATAAATAGTTATATTCATGGGAAGAAGAAAGCGATCAAACCAAACTGTGGCAGCTGGTCAGCTATCTGTCATCACTTACTCAGGATCTGCTGAGTGCTTCAAAAATTTACACGTTTAAAGCAAATCATCTACTAAGCCCATCAAGATAAAAACTCAGATAATTGTTCAAAATGTGACCTTAACTACAGCTAAAACAGACAAGGGAAATAATACAGCAACCATTTCAAACCCTGTAACTAACAATTAATTCCAATTTTCACTATCTGGAAGACCCACAAGAAGAAAAGAGACAAAATAAATAAAAATAAATGATGCAAATAATGACACAACGTTAAACATACACTCATAGTTTATGCTCAAACAGCCATCTCACTAGTGGTAGAGACAATAGGAGTCTGAGAGGGGCCCATAGAGACATAAAGGATGCATGTAGCCTGTAGTCATTTACCTGAGGTGTCCCAGAGGCTGAGCTCCACGCGCTGTTCCTCCAGCTCCAGACAGGCCGTGTAGTTCTCAAACACCGTGGGCACGTACGTCTGGTGAGGCAATTAACAACACGCGGCCGTTAGTGGGACTGTGTCAGCCAGGCGGCCACATAATCAAATTTGTCCGGCTAATAAGTGCGTTATTAAAACATGCAGTGATAAGCCAACTCATCCCAGGAACAGCGTGTACTGGTATATGAGGGGTTTGGGATAATCAATCAGTTTAAGTGATGTCCACTAAAGCACATATAAGAAATTATGTCAACAAATGCAACAACTATCTCTTTAAAGAGTGATCTATCATGGCATTGGGGGAGATGACTTGATAGAGGAATTGCGCATGAAATGTCTCATCTGCAACAAACGCAACACACAATTACGGCCCATTTTTACCGTTTTCTAAGGCAAAAATGTCTCTATAGCCGCCACAATTCACGTGCAAGAGTTGTTTCTTCTGTTTCATCGACTAAAGTGCCACATACCTCTGGATAACAGTCTTTGGCGAGGACTTGCAACATCGCCGTTTTTCCGCATTGGACGTCTCCAACCAGCACCAGTTTACACCTCACAACAAGCGGCTGCGTACTCCTCCTTTCCTTCATTTTGGTAAAAGTATAGTCCAAAAGGTGCAATAAAATGTGACGAGGAAAAGCGTAAAGAGATCCGTCAATGTTCCCCGTGCAGAGCGCGCGTCCTCGTGTGTGCTTGCCCACGCAGAAGCCGCAGTTGATCTGATTTAATTTGCCACTGCGGCTCTTTATACAGAGGCCCGACAGCCAATAGGAACGCGCCATTCCCCAGGCTTTATAACATCACATTACTGCACCGTGCTCTGTCCCCACAGTGCCAAAACACTGCGCTGCACAAGGAAAAGTGACAGACAGTGGCACAAATCTGCACTGAAATATAAAGCTGAAGTTTCTTCAACATGAGTCATCTCATGTTGAAGAAAAGGCTGAGGCGAAAAGACTTCCCATGGTAGCTTGTATAGGCCTAACCCAAAATCTCCCAGATTGTTGGCTTTGTAAGATAAATTATAACCCCTGCTCCCTATAGTCCTGTTTGTAGCAACAGCAGCCTAAATAATACACACACATTTTTTTGTTTCTGGCAGAAATTACTTCATTGATGAAATGTTTTAACCTAATGTAATGTACATCATTTACTGTACCATATCCCTGAAAAAAAAGAACTCTGTCTTTGAGGAGATATTTTAACACAACCAGTCAAATCAGTCTGACACAGCCAACTGATATAGACGTGTCTTGATACCAAGTACTTTAAAATGCAGTTAAAATAATATTTGTAGATGGCATAGTAAAATGTCTCTCATACTTGTGATCGTCTGTATCATTTGTGTTCTGAGGGATGTGGGCCATTGTAGACACGTGTTGTTCTGTCATTAGTGGTTTTCGGATTATTTGATTAGATTGACTGGGCTCTGGATCAATGGCATACCTCAAGTCCTCAGAACAATAGGCCTGATAGACCTCTCCATTGTGGGCTAATTAGTTTACTCTAATCTCCCGACACACAATCAATCCAACAGATCAAGAAGGACTGGCTTTCCTCTGAATTATTCAAATGGTCAGAACTCACTGTCTGGACATTTATGTGGTTATATCCAAGTTACCACCACAACTGCTTTTATTATTGTTCTTGTAGCTATACTTCTGTTGACGTTATACTATGACAAGTGTGAGACTATGAGACAATCATTTTCCATTTTAGAGGATTTTTGCACTATTTGGCAGTCATACATACATTTGTGAGCCATTAGAAAGAACTATTATTCCCATTGACTATTGACAACTGGCACAAAAGCCTTCATCAATCTCTCCCATGTCCCTGCTCAAAGTGTCAGATAAGACCTGAGCTTGCCCATGTGAATACCCTGTGATCAAAGGCCAGAATGGTTTGAGTTTCTCATGTTGACCTTTGAAAACATGCTGTGAATGTCTTCTGTTCTTTGTCTGTTGGTCAAACCTGAAGAGGACAAACCTCTTCACACCCTGCAGGCTATTACAGTGGGGAAATGGCATCTCACTGCCAGGCAAAAGAGCCGGTATTAAAAGATAAAAGTCTATTAGGCATTGCTCCTCTGTGTCTGGCAACCCGCTATCTAATTTACTTACTGTTGCCAATTAGTGTCCTAGCAGCTCTAGCCCAGTGGGTCAAAGCAATTTGGCCTGTGTCATCAAACGGGACATATCTCATGCCCCCCTCCCTCACACGGGGCCAGTCTGACTTTTACAGCCCTGTACTGTAGCTCATTGGGATAAGCCACACACTACTGCCCCTGCGTCTGAGTTTGTTTATGAGCGCTGCTGTAAAACTGATAGACTGCATTTTCTACATTTCTGCTCTCTGTAATGAAACGGCTTTGTCATTTTAATCAGATGGTTTAAGTGTCTGAGGTAAATTCCAGACTGAATCACATATAAATAGTGTTGAAATAAGAATGAATCTGCATTGTCAGTGAGATTATTTAAGCAGCTGTGTCATGAATTTTGTCAATGAATTTCTCCTTCAGTACATCCCAAGCCCCTAAAATATCACAAAGACTGGAATCTAATATTGTCAGCTCATAGAGTGTACAGCATCAAGAGTGTGCATCATGATGTATACATGCCTATATAGCATTTTTCCAGTGTCTGTTTTTGAAATGTTTATAGGGAAAATGAATGGAGATTTTGCTTTCAAAGCCAGAACAGTTCATCCAAATATATAAACATGGATATATGTCTGTGTAATCCCTCAGTCATCCAGGTATGATCCATAAACATGTACAGTATATACAAACATCATCATTGTTACAGCTTCCCTCAAACCAGCCTCCTCTCACACGCCACATTCTCTGTCAACTTCTTCTTCCACAATCCTGGAGGACTTTTAAACGTGTGTATTGTTGTTGAATCAAGGTAAAACAAAACTGACTGTCAAAACAAAAGACAATGGTTATATCCAAGAAATGAAAAGATGCACAGCAGAAGGTAGTGTGACTCTCAGAGGGAGCTGGTGGGACACACAAACAGGTGGTTGTGAGTAAACACAGTGGCACTTCCCAGTTTGAAGTGTGTGAGGCCAGTGACACCTCAGCCCATCACACCTCCTGCATCAGACCACACCCACAACAACACCAGGGAGGACAAGTGCATTTGTGGAGGCTTTAAAAAACTGCTAGCTGGAGTGGATAGAGAAAAAGTCCAAGTACAGGTTACTATCAGCAGCAGTCTACTGGAGCTAGCAGAGATTTCAAAGCCCTCATGTCAAACTAACAATCATTTCATCGCATCACATTTACAGGCATATTCATAATATGCAAACTCTTTCTGTCGATGTAGTCATGTTTTGCCACATTGCCTATCAACAACCATGATCAAGCGCCTGCTTTTTGGCAACGTTAGAGTCACTGCTGTCCTCTGCTGGTAAGGTTGGAAACTACTATCACAATGAAGACCTCACACAAAAAGACATTACTTAAACATTTTCTTTATTCACCCCCTTTAGTCCAGTGCGGCATTAACTACAGATGCACCCCATATAAGACTGCGGGAATTACTGACTTTTGGAAACATTTTCATTGGACCAGATAGTTGTTCAGTATTGGAGGTGGCTAAACCAATAGCATAACACTTTGTGCATTATTGCATCATAAAGCAGAAATGATATTAGTGCAATCGTTCATAGCCCCTCATAAGTGAGGGGCTTCACTGATAGTCTTGGCTAGTGTATGGTAATGCTTCCTATTACTTTGTATTGCATACAGGATTCAGGCGAGTGAAATAGGTATTGTAAATATTAAATCATAATAAATATAATACAGTTATACAAAATTGTGCTTCCAATATCAAGAGGATAATTGATTTTTAGTACAAATTCCTGCATTTCAGTTTTGCTAAGATGAGTTTAATATTCCTTGGAACATACTGTGCTTTCTGTTACTTATTTTTCCAGCCTGGTCTTCAGAAATCAATTATTACTGATAGCTCAAAAATGATCAGAGGATATATAACAATGTGAAAAAAAATACTGCATTGTGCTCATAAATAACATATATATAAATAAATATTCACTCTGGCCAAATCAACAGTAAATATATCAGCTACTGAAATATACAGTATGTACAGGTTGGGTATATGCATATTTAAATGTAGGTCACACTGTGAGTCTGCAGAGTGGCTCATGAAACTCCTGAGGCTCTTCTGATGAAGTGTGGATATAATGTGTCATGCACAGCTTATTTACACTGACGAGAAGCTGTATGTTACTGCATAAGCGTCTGTGATAATGATAGATATACTATTGTAACACTACATGACATGCCATGGAATGAAAAAACACAACAGTTCTGTTAAAAATGTCTAGTGGAGTTCTGAATTTGGAAGTATTTTTTTCTAATGCATAACACATTTGTACTTGTACTGCTAAGCATTGGACATCCACAGTTGTTATTTATCCGTCATGACGACAGAGGTCAGGAGACATCTTTTTGAAGTCTGTAATGACTATGGGAAAGATGTTTTAGATCTGGCCTCTGTAACAAGGCATATTACGGTCTATGTTTGCATGAATACAGTTCAAACCAAATGTACCAGTGTTGCCTACATTCACAGTTGTGGCCAAGATGCATATAGAGTAAATGGTTGATGTGCAATCTGTGCATATCATGCATGGCTTTGTATTACTGCGGCAGATATGTGTGTTATAATGTGAAGCCATAGGTATAAATAATAGTTACATATAAGTACACAAACAATACATAAATCAAGGAAATAAAATCATAATTTGTGCTCTCAGGAAAGCGAGAAAATCCGATACAATTGTGCCTTTAGGAACTATTTGGTTAAGTGTGGAGATGGAAGACTTACAGCACTCTTTGGCGACAGGTTTTTAAAATGGGGATTTGAATAAATTTGGAGCTACTGGAAAAATAGCTAATGTCAGTCTAAATTTGTATCCAAACACACATGGGCTGGCTCAGCATTATGACCAGGTGGGACGTCCCGTATCGGAGGTGTGGGTGCTCTGCCTGGATCCCTGCAGCTGTAGGTAGTGGCCCTGAGTCGTCTGTTGGGAACAGGGAGAGGGGGTTGCGGGGCAGCACCTCCTGTTGGCTGTATCCCGTCACTACATAGCACTTTCATGCCTTTGGCTCTCCCGAGTGTTCCAGATGGAGAGATGAGGCGTGCTGCTGCCCCCTAGTGGCACCCTGGACCCTGTGCACGTAGACCTCCTGTCTGACTCCAGCCAACAGCACCAGCTTCTCCTACATGGGTAGCATACAAATGTCACAGGAGGAACTAACCGTTTATCAAAAAAGGAAGCAAAGAATATATATTACCTTGGTCTTTACTGTGGCTCATTCTATCAACTCTTGAGTCTCAGAATACTGCTCAGAGAGAAGCTGACATGTAATAAAACAATTTTAGACAAAGAATCTACAGGACAAACGTTAACATATTTGCATCTATTTAAAAATGAAATAGCTAACTAACTCTATAAATAAACAAAATAAATATACAATACTTATGATACAAAATATTCAAATATTTGTTTTACCTGTTGGCTGGAGTTAGCAGAGGGTGGGGTGATGACACTTTGGTCTCCCACCGTATTATTCACGGGTGGGACAGCGGAGGGGAGGTGTGTGGCTCTCCAGTAAGCATCTAGGTACTCTGCCAGGTGTTCACACGCATCCTCCAGCTGGTTCTCATCCAGGATTACATCAAACATATCCTGGCAAAAGTAAGGGTAAGGGTGTAGTAACTGTCCAAATGTCTATGTAGTATAAAGTGTATTGTCAGAAGCAGATGGACGTACAGGTGGACACTGGGCTAGTTTGTCTCCAGCCATCATTTGGACATTTAGGTGTTTGCTCTGTGACTTCCCTCGAGATTTGATCAACCTCTGAAGAACCTGGAGCAGAAATAAGAGAGATATTTTTACTTGTTAAACTCTTAATAGGTTATGATTCACATGACTATAGTTTAAAATCTAGCTGGGAGGAAAGTCTGAATTCTTTGCTGGAATTTGCTGTGTAACTGTGAGATTGCAGTTTTGGGTCTACACCATTTTGGGTCTACACCATAGACTGTATAAAGAAGTGGACTAAGTGAGTGTGACGTCACCCATAGCGTTCGGCTAGCGGTTATGGGGGCGAATTTGGAGCCGAGTTCCATATTTGGAATTCAGACCGCGAGTATCGTAGTTACCAAAGAACCAATCTGGAGCAAAGCTGTTGAAGTCAACGCCCATTCCCCCCGCTAAACCAGCGGTGCCGGCGCTTAGCAACGCTGTCAATTAAACCTGATGCTAACGCTAGTGGGAGCAACCTCGGGGAAAGAAGGCACGGACACAATAGCGAAATAAAAACACCAGAATCATGTAGAGACCAAAAAGACGAGCCTGACAGCAGTATTTATGGAGAGAGGGGTGACAGTTTTCTAATATAAAGTGAAGTTGATGAGAGTGAGTTGATGGAGCTGAAAGCGCTAGCAGGTTAGCTATGTCCATTTATATATACAGTCTAAGGTCTACACACATGAAACAAAAACTGGCACAAAATTCAAAGTCTTCTCTGTCAGCATAAATAAACTAAAACTTTTTTTTTTTTATTCAACCAAAAAAGATGTGATTATTGTAAGTTAAAAGGATTTAAGAACAAATAAAGAGGCTCAAGGTTCAACATTTGTGAATATAAAAAACTAAAATTTTTTTTTTTTATTCAACCAAAAAAGATGTGATTATTGTAAGTTAAAAGGATTTAAGAACAAATAAAGAGGCTCAAGGTTCAACATTTGTGAATCATATGTATTGAAATGTCTAGCAAAAACAGTAACTCTTCCATAGAGTTACACAGGCCCCTACCTTCCATCTGAAATTCTAGCATGTGCACATAAACACAAATTTGCTTGCATGGCTTAGCTTTAAATAGCTAAACAAATGAGTAGTAGATACATCTACTGTTATTTGTGTGTCATATGCATATTCATGTGTAACCTTACGAGTGTATTTTTATGCATTAACCTTTTGCACATGAGTATTCTGCCTTGGGACAAATATTTTTCATTCTGAATCATATGAGGGCTTAAGATAAATATATCTAAAGAACAGGGGCGGCGCCAGACATTTCTGGTTGGGGGAGCTAAGGGGGGGCCAAGGGCGTAAATGTGGGTGCTAACTTAAAAAGCTCACCCTATAGTGATTTATAAAACCTAATATGGCATTCTTTATTTTATTGTAGTCTCATTTTGAACGCTCTATGAAGGAGCTATGGAGGTGCATTGGTCATTCTAGGCAAGGCATGTGCCCCCTCAAGGCCCCCCCAGGTGCCGCCCCTGCTAAAGAAATAGATGTGGAAATGATCATGGACTGCACTCAAAACAGGAATTTATTTATCCTATTGGCTGTTTTCAGATTCTACAATGTGATGATGTCATACTCCCAGATGGGGGGCACGGGACAGTTTTCCCTAATGATTATATTGTACTTTGCCATGAAATATCCAAAAGGTAAATTCACAACTGTTGAGATTGATCATTTCTATTAGTGACTAGACCCTAGAACTCACTATATTATTATATAATAGAAATATTAATTTTATCTGCCCCCCAATCTGTATTAAATATTATTGGCCTATAGAATATTGTGATATCATCTGAAACCCAGCAATTGACAGACATGCATAATACTGATCCTTAATAAATCAACTGTCTAAGTACTTCACACTTTAAATGGCTCCTTCCTGGCTTTGATGTGTATTGGCCAAATAAACATAGTCCCAGTGACAGCCTGTCAACTGCAAATTAGGTTGTCAGTGTAAAAATCACTTGACACCCCAAATGACTCAAAAGGCTTGTGAAAACAAAAAGCTCATTTACTTCAAATAACATAATACAATACACATAGTACCTTGGGTGAGGATACTTTGACATATACGATGATTGGGGCCAGGGAGGTCTTGAGGAGCTGGGCGGGATGGTTGATGGTGTCTGCATCCAGGACAACTAGCTGCAGGGATTTGGCCAGCTCAAAAATCCTCTCAATTTCACTCTGAACCTCTGCTGTGAGCCAACAATAGAGAAACACAAAAACATTAAACAGTTTCTATTCCTGAAGGCATTCATCTTTATTTAGCCACTGAACAGAGCAAACATATCCTGTCCCTCACCCATAGTAGAGCGCGCGTTGGATCTTTCCATTATGGCCTTCTTGTTCAGCACTGAGCGTTTTGCCAGTGACAGATCCGCAGTCACCCGTGTAATCGTGACCCTGTACATAAGGCCAGCATAATCACATGACCAACATTATCACATGACTGCAGCAATATCACAACAAGCATTTCAAAAGGAGATGGCCACACCTAAATACATGAAGTGCAAGTCCCCTTCAGTGGTAAACGCAATAGGATAATAGGATGTTATGTTAAGACACAGACCCACCTGCCATCAAATCTGTGCTTCAGGAAGTCAAACAGGGCCTTTTGCATCATGTCTGTTACCTAAGAGATAGAGTACATGTTTAAAATATCAATCATTTTCAATATAATACACAACAGCCATGTGGTACAAGCCAGGCCAATGTGGGCTCTTGAGGCACCCTGCTCTCCTGCTGTCTCTCCTCTGCTATCCGCTGTCTATATTTATTTGCAATATGTGCAATAAAATCAAAAAAATATATGCAATGCAATATATCACACTTCAAAATGTGTTATTGTGGTAGGCCTACCCATACCTAGTTGAATCTCTGTTCTCTGTCATTATTGTAGCCTAAATGAACATTTTTTGAATGTGTAATGTCTTAACTCATATCCATGTCACAGAACCAATCATAAAAGTCTAAACAAATAACTCAGCTTCTACTTCATTTTACTTGCATTATAGTAACAATACACTTTTAAAACACACATTCAAACATGTATAGTGTCTTGTACTTAGGCCAGAGGTGTGAAGTAGAGTAGAGATTAAACTAAAATTATACTTAAGTAAGAATACATTTACTTTACACAAGTAAGAAAGCTAAAGTAAAAAGCTGTTATAGTAATAGAAATCTATTTTGAAAGAATTCCAGCTTGCCAAAGTACAGAATAACTGCTGGAATGTAAAAAAACAAAAAAAAATAACAAAAAACTAGCAGACCTGCATAAAAATATCAAGGCCTATATTATGCTCTCTAAATTTATATAACCCTGAAATCCATTCCAGCTCTCAATGTCAAACAACATTAAACGGTATGAGAGAGACAATAGAGAGGAAGGACAGAGAGAGGAAGAGCTCTGCACACCACCAGAGCGTTCATAAATATTTTAGAGACAGACAAAAACAAGCAGCTTGGCACACGGCCCTCAGAGCCACACAGGAGACACTCAGACCTGTGCAGCTAACGTACTTCAGCTCAGCCCAATTTGGACATTCACAATGAAGTACATGCTCCAGTAATATATCTGTAGAATAACTGAAAGCATATACTGAAGGACCACACAAAGGCCTTACATTGGTGGGATATAATTTGTGTTTTGAGTGCTATAATTTCATAAGGATGTGGCTGTGGTGTTTAGTATCACTGTTAATGGAATAATGGAGGCCAGAGAGATTCTCTTTAGATCGAAGGGAGCAAGTCGATACCAAGAAAAATGTGGAGGAGATATAGCCAAGCTTAAAAAAAACATAGCAAATAGCACGAGCTAGGGCTACTTTTCAAACATAGATACACCATGTTTAAATGATTTACTTATAGTTCAGTATGTAATTCCACTCACCTCATAGCCTTTAAGTGAAGGGCCCACCAACACGACCGGTCGCATGGATGGCACCACATCATAAGGAGGGACCTGCTCAATCTGTATAACACAGAGACGCACACATAAGGCAGACAAGACATCTGGACATTCAAAGCTGCAGTTCTATGCATTATTCACTCACTGCCCACTGCCCACACACTGCCATGGTAAGATACGTCTGTTGCCACAGCTGCCCTGGAGCAGACTGGAAGCATGGCTACAACAACCAATCCCAACCTTACCTACATTCATACATAGGCATGACAAGTGAAGTGTCTTGCCAAAATGTTATGAGAGCTTAAATATTGATGTTAAATAAACCTTAATTTCAAGGCTTTGACAGTGTACAATTTTGTAAGAAATGATAGAAAACCTTATTGACATGTTGCAGAGAATAGTTAACTTAAGCTCTCACAATTGCCCATGTTTATCCAGTGCCCTTGTCAGAACTTTCAGAACAAATTAACCTCTTTTAAAAAAATGTACCTCTCAGAAGAAGTTAACCTCTTTATAAAAAAAACAAAACAATTAAAACCAAAATATTTTAGTATTTTGAAAAATAGAAGACATTAATGTGTACATGACGTCCACACATACATACCTGTTTTTGCTTCTGTTTGGCTTTAGAAAACAAAACAAAAGTGTCAACAGTTGTTAAGAGTTGATCATGAGCATGCAGTAGAATGAGAGACATGAGTCCCACTCACCTGCAGATGAGGGAGGCGTGGACCTCCAGCCTGTAGACGCGTTTTTCCTGTGAAAACAAAGAAACCTTTATGCACAAACATCCTCACGCAATCAGTGAGAAAAAAATTCAGAACAACACAGTTCTGAGGGCTGGAGGTTTCAGCTGTAGTTTGGAAGTGAAAATATGAAATTATAAAAAATATATATAAATTAAACATTATAATCATCAAACATTATAATTTTGTACACAATAGGGTTACAGATACAGTTTATAAATAATGGTATAAATAACTAAATTACAGGGGCATGCAGTAGGTTGTTAGAAGTGAGTGTAAAACACAGGTGAGGTTCACCTTCTGGCCTCTAGTCTGACTGGGCTGGGGATGAATGTGATGTCTGCTCCTTCTTTCACCAGTCGACCGATCCACCAGTCATTGTTGAACTTCTAAAACATGAAAGCACCAAAAACAAATCATGCCAGATAAAATAAATCTGATTTTATTAAACGTATTTGTATTTGCAAAATAAAACAAGCTCACTTCTTTTATGTGCAGAAATTCTTTGGCATCAAAGTTCACAGCGGCTCCTTGGACTGGACACTCTTCATCAGTGGCACCGCAGTAGCTCACATTTGTTTTTACTGCAAATGCTACAGGTTTGTACTGGAAACAGAAGGACATGTTTAAAAAGTGATATTCTCAAGTCGAGCCAAAATTTGAAGACAGCTCAATATTTTTTTTAAAAATGGTTTAGGTTTTCCCAGCTAAAGTTGCTCCCTGGCCTCACCTTGGCTCCCTCGAGCTGCAGCTGAGCCTGGCGCTCGGCTTCGCGCCGAGACGCCTCCTTGTCCTCCTCCAGGGACAGGTCTGAATCCGAGGGACGACTAGTGTAGGAATCGGCTGAACCCTGGAACATGGAGGGAATAGTGC
>KN480064.1:0-23326 GCA_000787095.1 Periophthalmodon schlosseri
ATTTATTTTTCCCTCATTTACATTCTCCATGTCTCTATATCTTTTCTCACTTACGAATTACTAGTAGTGGCATTCTCCTCTGCTGTCCCCACCTTACCCTCTCAAAAATCACAGAAATATCACACACACACACACACACACACACACGCACACACACGCACACACACACACACAAACTTGTCGCACACAAGTGTAAATAGCTGTTACGTCTACAAACCATGTTATGTCTTGGTTTGTCTTATCACCACTTGTCACCGCTGTATCTGACTGGTCACTGTGTTTGTCTGTCTTGCATTAAATAAATAAATAAAAATAAATAAATAAACAAATATGTGAGTCAAAACATTGTATCAAAACCTATTTGGCAGCTTGCAAGACAAAAAGAAAGGAAAGAAAAATATCACACGGCCTGGAAAACATGGCGGATTTCTGCAGATTCAGTGAGCGAAGCATTAAACCGAGGTGAGAGAAATTATTTTTTTTCAAAACGATGGTGTCCTGTCTTTTTGAACAGAGTAAAAACGGAAACTTAGGTGTAGAATATGTTTATGGCTGCATTTTTACACACTCATGCCACAAACGATATTTTGTCAACATAATCAGTCTCAACGCACTTTACAAAGAGATACAGTTGTGAAGGTTTGCGGACCCGAAATCCACATTGCCAAACGTTGCATCACCACAAAGAGAAACAAAAGATCCAAAGATATATATCCGCTTTCCCTCACCTCCAAAAACACGGTGCAAACACGGGCCTTTACCTTTGCGTAAGGGAGCATTGGTTTAAAGTGAGACCAGTGACCCGTGCCCTGTCTGTTGTATCCACACACACTGTTTATCCACTGGGTTTATTTGGTTTATTTACGCACTGCCTCACTGTTTAAAGAGTGGAGAGGACACATGCATTTGAATCACACCATAAAGTTACTCAGACCTGGGTTATAACAAAGATTAAAGTTTGTTCCATCAGTGGGTACATTTTCATGGTCGGTTTAAAGAGGAGGAATTATGCAAAATTTACTTTTTGGAGCTTTCTACCATGTTATAACGCTGTTCCCTCATCAAAAACATGCCTGAAGAGCTGTTAGATGCCATCCCTGCATGTTTGAGTAATCTAGCGATCTCTCCCAGTTAGCTGTGCGATTCTGTCCAAAGCTCCGCCCACAAGCCTCCGTTTGAGTAATCAGCGATCTCTCCCAGTTAGCTGTGCGATTCTGTCCAAAGCTCCGCCCACAAGCCTCCGTCACCCACGCTCCCGCACGGCAATCCTCCATAAATGTACAAAAACATGATACAAAACAACGCCACAACTTCACAAACCTGATGCGATGTGCAGTAGTTTCGTTAGCGGGATGCAGCTGATTGTGTTGTGAGGGCGCTCTGAAGGGGGAGCGACTTAGCGCGAAGAGCACAGGGAGAGGAGATGCAGAGCGTCAAAACAATAAAAGGAAACATGGTGATCTAAATACATTACGTGCTAGCAGTGAATACCCCACAGAAGTAAAATACCCCACTTTAACTCAAACAACTAAAATAATCAGATAACGCAATAATTAGATCTGAAAGAAATCAGATTACTCACATCAGGCGTAACTGCATATCAATAATCTGAATACTCCAGAAATCAGATAACGATCGGATTTTTGACACTCATGTTTTTATCTCCACAGCTGAGCCCAGGTCTGCTCAACACCGTCCTGAAGGGCACCTTTAACATCTCCCTCAAGAACCCTCTGAACGCCTCCATGGTCCCCGCGAACGAGCCCGCCCCCAAACCGACCGACCACAGCGCACCCGGCCCTCTGAACGCCCGCGTGGTCCCCGGATCCAGGGCCGCGCTCAGACACGTAGACCGGGCCCCGCCCAACACCGGGGCCACGCCTCCTCCCAGCGCCCGCTAGGCTTCCGTGAGGGTCAGAGGTCAGAGAAAATATTCAGCTTCATTGAGTTGAAGTTGGCAGTTGAATTTTCTTCCTCAGAAAAGCTGGCAATTTATGGAGATAAAACGATGTCTCTATGGTTTAAACCCGACTCACCCTGTAGTTAAGACGTCTGCAGACATGTTCTGACACGTCTGTGGATCAAACCTGATTCACACGCAGCCGTCGGCCACAAAACGCCAGAAAACTCACTGACCCCCATTCACACGTGCACCAGTCCCAGAACATTCCCGGGTCTGCTCTGTTCTAGGGATGCACCGATCCAGCTTTTTCAGTTCTGATACCGATATCGATCACCAATTACCAATACTGACTCATACTTTTGGTATCTGTCGAGTCCCGATATTAACCGATACTAGCGTAGGGACTGAAAATGTTGTTTTTTCCAATCAAAACACAGTTAACATATTACAAAATGGATCAAACTGTGTTATTTATCCAGTAAGTAAATGTTAAACAACTTTGCATGAATAAAAGTTCAAACATTATGAAGCACTGTAGACCAACATTTGCCGTTAAATACTCTTATGGCATCCAACAAAAGGCCCAACCAGGATATCGTCTGAACCGATACCATAGAACCGATACCAGATCCAGCTACTTTTCCTGGATTGGCGCCGATATTTGATACCAGTATCGGTGCATCCTTCTGTTCTGCTTGTCTTCCTGGTAATTCTACTCTACCTGCAAAACTGCCAGATCAAAAATGCAGTAACATCAGTCCTGGCTCCGTTCACACATGATGTTCTTACAAAATGCAGGTAAATTTCCGGGTCAGGCTGCACGTGTGAGTGAGGTTTTAGTTTAGCAGTTCAGATTTCAGTATTTTCTCAAATATTAGTGAATCCTCATAAAAAAAACAAACAAACAAAAAAAACAAAAAATAAATTGAAACTGTAACTTCTCCCCATAAAAAACCCATTATATATATATTTTTTCCCCAAATCGTTCGACCCAAACGCCTCAAATTTCACACCCTGCCCTTTTTTCCTGCAGATTTTTGAAAAGCTTTTGTGATTTATTCCTAATGCACCAAATTCTCCCCACAGCTAATTTCACAGATAATTTACCAATTAGAGCTGCTTAACAACGTGTGACTTTTAAACTGAAATTCTCAAACTAATGCTAACGCTGATGCCTCATTTTCCCGTCTCTTTTGTACAAACAGGAGCAGAGGAGTCTACATTGGCGTTTGGCACTTTTCATGACTGGAGGTTTTTGGTTGGTTGGCACTTTTAGAGACCTCCTGCCCCAGTATAAAGCCCCGTTCATCAAACTCTATTAAAAAGATATTAGCGTTCAAGTGGCTGATGAGTTTCCAAAGCTTGTCCCTTTTTAAAATAGTCCCGTAATGATCCGCTCTCCTGCTCCTGAAAGAGACACAAAGGTTAGAAAACTCTCTACCTCCTCATAATGGCTTCAAATTGCTCACGACATTTTGGGCTCGGAGTTGAAAGCGAACACCTTTTCATAATGAGCAGTGTTCTCTAAATCTATTCAGGACTATAAGCGGTTACCGGCACCAGAGACGTTAGATCTGTGACGGATATGACTGCGTGACTTTTATACCAGATGTCATTCCGGTGAACATGAAAAGCGTATGACGGGTTTCCATTCTTTTCTAATTATCACTTAGTTTGTGTTAAATATTTATAAGTTCTAAAACTGAATCCCTCTACCTGTCATCAACAAATTCCACTCAAAAAGCACAAGGAAGGCATTTTTCTGACAGTTTAAACCTTTATTGTAGTTGTAATGTATTTTTATTAGTCTGAAATGGACATCGCTAACCTGCTAGCCGCCGCGTTCCAAATAGAAAATGATCACGGGCGCTTCCGGCTCCATCGACTCTGTAACTGCTGCAGTGAGCCTCGTCATTTTTGTATTAAAATGTTCGTATTAACCCGCTCTACACGATCCTGGTGTTTTTATTTCGCTACCGTGCCCGTAAATCGAGATACGAACAGGTCCGGGGTCGCTCCCGCTAGCGTTAGCAACAGGTTTGACTGACAGCGTGTGCTATGTGGCCGCTCCCTGCTAAACCAGCGGTGCGGACGGGAAGGGGCGTTACCTTCAACAATTTCAATTTCCGGATTGGCTCTTTGGTTGCTATGATACTCGCGGTCGGAATTCCAAATATGGAACTCGGCTCCAAATTCGCTCCTGTAACTGTTAGACAAGCTTCGTTTGACTGGAGCCGAACGCTGTGGTTGACGTCACGCTCACTTAGTCCACTTCTTTATACAGACTATGGCCTAATCATAACTATTGTGCAAAGTAAACAGGTTTTGGTTCTTGTTTACATTTTGGTTGCTAGGTAACAGTAACAGGAATTACCTCTACGTGTGTCAGATCAGCCGCCCGTGTCCAGGAAGTAAAATTATAAACTTAAAAAAAAGAAAAATCAGGCAAGATATTTTGTATTTAGTAAATGAGTCAAATCTCTCATGTGCACTTCAACTGGATCCAGTATTTTTTTTGTCGGGGGAAGTGTCTGGGGTGGGGGACGTCTGAAAGCAGAATGAACGTATAGCTATGTTGGTGTAACGCCTCATTTGTCCAGTAGAGGTCCGAGGTAGAGGTATTCATCTGGACACTGTTTTTGCCACACGGAAGCCAGTTTCAGTCTGAAGGTACTAGTCTGAGAAACTACGATTTATAAAACACTCAGATTAAAAGTTTTACCCTAAAGGGAGGAGCTTCAACCCAAAACTGCCCTGCCCTACATTCTAGCGTCATGACCCATAACAGGATCGGTAGATTTATACGGGACAACCGCATAAATGTACAACAGTATAGAGTCAGTTTGCTAACGATTTGCAAGTGAATTGTGAATTTAATCTGCTTTTTTTTTACACATAAATGCATTGTTTCCTAGTAGTTTTTAATCTAAATGGTTGTTTTTGCAGCTTTTTGAACTCTGATCCATAGATAGTTTTGAGAGCTTTTGCCACGCCCCCTTTTTAGTCGACTAATCGATCGATGTCTTCAGTGACCACAGGCCTAGAGGCGCAGCGCATGTACACAGCATCTCAGACCACTACTTTGAGACTGAAAATGGATTCTGTATGAGAGTGGAACCATCTTGTTTTAAACAGTATCCAGATGAAACCTTTGAAGTGATAATATTTGTAATAATCTATTGGATTTATGCTCAGGCCCCTGCTCCAGGCGGAGGCTCCACAAAGAAAAATGAAGCTGAATACAGTGAAGGTAAAAGGGTCAAACTTTCTTTAAAATCAGAACCTGGATTGTGTGGCATCATTTAATATTTATGTAATGTTTTTGGTGAAGGGTCTGCTTGTTCTGGTGGAGATGTTATTGCTTTGAAATGTTCCACAGTACGGCATTGAACTATCTATTACTATAGGGACAACCAGATGACGCCTCCAGACCAAGTTACAGCCCCCGCTCTCAGTCAAAATGCACGTTTTCGAAGGTATTTTTGAGCAGTAGACGCAACTGAATAAATGTAAAATAGAATAATGTCATACTGTGGAACATTTCGATCCAACAACACCTCAGTGGAGACAAGCAGTCGGCGTTACACCTTTAATTAACCGGGAGTCAGAAAATCTATGTTTTTAAAGGTTAAGCCTTTGGTTCCTCCACCGCTGCAAACCACAAACTATAAAACTGTCACACACAAAAAGTTAAATAAACAAAATAATTAAACATAGATTTAAATGGACCAAAGTTAATGCTGTACATTAGCACCTCACTCGTGTTCTCAAACAACTCCACTGGCTCCCCGTACAATACCACATCCAATACGAGGTCCTCCTCTTCACCTACAAGTCCCTCCGGAACCAGGCCCCTCCCCCTCTTATCTCCTCCTCCGTCAGCACCGTCCCACCGCCACCCGCCTCCTCAGATCAGCCAACGCCGACCTCCTCGCTCCCCTCATCAGGACACAGCAGCGAACCTCGGGGTGCCGAGCCTGGAACTCGCTCCCACAACCCATCAGGAAAGTGGACTCGCTAAATAAAAGCCCCCCAAATCGTTGCGCCAGTCCGCAGTCGTCTTCTGTGCCAAAGCGTGTCAAATGGAGGCGGGTACTAAATACAAGAAACACAAAAGAAACCACAAAAGGCTCATATAACGTGACAGTGCCCTATAAGCGAGGTGGCCCTTTCTTGCTCAAGGGCACAACGAGGACCGGACATCGCTGGGATCGACCTGACAACTGTCTGATGATAAGACGACCACAGAGCAGCGGTCTAAAGTGGTTATTTATTTTACGATCTGCTAGAAGATAATAACCCAATAAGTGTCATTAAAAACCCTAAACACACGGGCCAAGAGTTATTGCCTCGTTTGCAAAAATCACAAAGCCCCTGTTTATTTGCGCTGCAGAACAAAGAGGTTCAACAGTGCAAAAACATAATTTACTTAGTATCTTTCTTGTACAACGCTCCCCTCGTTAATCACATCAGCTTCACGTTTCGCTTACGCCTCATAAAACAGAAAAAAAAAAAAACGCTGAACGGGAAAGCGGCTGCACAGTTGTATTAAACCCGAGAGTCTTAATAGTCGCGTTAAAATGGTTTTCCCTTATCATAAACATACTCAGAGTTGTATTTAAGGTTTGAGCGCTCATGAAATTTTAGTTTGCACCTACCACCCATCCCCACCCACTCCTCTGAACTTACCGTGATCAGTTTGGGTTTTGAATGGAGAAGTTTACAGCCAGATAAAAGTCAATATTGTTCCGGAAATTCCAATTAAAAGCCTATTCTATGTGTTTTTAAAAAGACAAAATAAAACTGTTGTCCCGGGGAAGACCCAGGACACGCTGGAGGGACTATGTCTCTCGGCCGGCCTGGGAACGCTTTGGGGTCCCACCGGAGGCGCTGGAGGAGGTGTCTGGGGTGAGGGAAGTCTGGGAGTCCCTGCTTAGACTGCTGCCCCCGCGACCCGGCCCCGGATAAGCGGAAGAAAATGGACAGATGGATGGATGATAGATCAAACATCATTGGTCACTGGCGGCGCGATTCCAGCTCCCACAGATGAATCCTGTCGTCGTGTCCTTGGGCAAGACGCTTAACCCGCCTCGTCCCCAGTGCCTGCGTACACTGGTGTGTGAATGTGTGTGTGAACGGGTGAGTGGTTCCTTTATGTAAAGCGCTTTGAGTGTCTTGAAGGTGGAAAAGCGCCGTATAAAAATGCGACCGTGGTGAAATGCCGCTATGAAGAGGCGGGGCCGGCGGCAGAGAATCGATTCTGCGGATATAAACAGGAAGTGAATCGATATAGTCTTATTAAGGTCTTTAGAAATGAATACTGAACGACAGAAATGACATGTGTTTATCACAAAATACCGTCTCATAATGTCTTTAAAGAGGGGTATTTTACTGATAGAGCGTTATTACAACACAGTCGCTAATGAAGCTACTGCACATCAAATCAGGTTTGTGAAGTTGTAGTGTGTTGTTTTAAATACAGCTTTTTTTATATTTATGGAGAATTGTCGTGTGGGAGCATGGGTGACGTAGGCTTGTGGGCGGAGCATGGCGTAGATTCTTACAGCTAACCGTAAGAAAGGTTTGAATAGGGCCCGGGTGAGATCGCTAGATTACTCAAACACTAATGGATGAGGCATGTTTTTGTTGAGGGAACAACGTTATAACAAGGTAGAAAGCTCCAAAAAGTCGATTTAGCGTAATACCTCCTTTAAAGGTAGAGCAAACCTTGCAAATTTAAACATGGCACTACAATCACAACTGATCGGTCACGTTTGTGAAATTTTAATAAATATCGTGCACACACTGCCTTTAACAATGAGCCTATAAAAGCGTCCGTCTCATAGATCACACACGTCTCGAGGAGCGGCTCTGTCTCCTGAGCACATGTCCGCAGAGCTGATTTATGTGGAGAGATGGTCAGAGCACAGGGCCATAAATCCAGCTGTGCGGAGGAAACGGGCAGTAAAAGTGCTTTATCTGACACTGCCCCCTCCACAGCGCCCCCTACGACTGCGGCGTCCCACCCCCCCGTAACGCCGCCGCGCCCCCGTAACACCCTCGCAGACCAGACCCCGACCGCGCGGACCCTTCAGCTGATCCCGCTGGCTCTTTATGACAGTGTAAGGGCTGAGGAGAAAAACCCGTGCCTCATATGTGCCGGGGCGAGTGTTTGTCCGCTGATCCGGAGGCTGGCGGTTCGAATCCCGCTCTCGACATAAACTTCGTTGGTTGAGCGGTCAGATCCACTGACCCACATGTTGGCAGCGCAATTCCGGCTCCCGCAGATGAATCCTGACGTTGTGTCCTTGGTCAAGACGCATAATCCGCCTCGCCCCCAGTGTCTGTGTGCGTGTGCGTGAACGGGTGAGCGGTTCCGTGATGTAAAGCGCTTTGAGAGACTTGAAGGTGGAAAAGCGGCGTATAAAAATGTGCCCTTTTACCATGTGTTTGTTTATTGCACTTTGGAATAAAGGTAAGCAAGAAAGAATTGACAGCAGTATTTAAGTTGTACTGAGAGAACATGAGGTTACATGCACGGACTGTTGAGTCTGTCCCACACGGACCTTACAGCTGCTCCTATGTGATCTTTATGATGCACATTTCCCTGTTTTATGGCTCTCACATATGCTCCACTTACAGCCCCGCATCCATCACAGGCTTTGAGTGTGCTGTCCTTTCACCGTTCATGACTTTACACTCGCCTCGCTCTCTGACGCGCTCCTGTCTACGCATCATATTGCATTGTGTCGAATATTGCGTCCACCGTGGCTTTTGTCGAGAGAAACGAGACGTGTTCCGTGGTGTACGTTTTGACACACGCACAGAGTTTATGTCTGGCATCTGCGTCGGATCAGTATTGCGATTCTTTGTATAGTATTACGCGGTATCGAATCGAAACAAAAATCGCTGGTATCGCCCATCGCAACCAAAAAGTAATTCAAAAACTAGCTACATAGATACAGAACTGGATGCGTTAGCTTTAGCATGACTAGGCAAGGCGAGTTTATTTGTACAGCACAATTGGTCCGCAAAGTAATTCAAAGTGCTTTACAGAATAAGAAAGACATTAAAATCACAATACAAACAAATCAAAACATAAATCATCAGCATAAAATGAACAAAGTAATTCAAGTGCTTTACAGAATAAGAAAGACATTAAAATCACAATACAAACAAATCAAAACATAAATCATCAGCATAAAATGAACATTAAAGGAGAAAAGTGCAGAATAAAAACCTTTCAGTCATACGCACAGCTAAACAGAACCGTTTGGAGCTTGGCTTGGCTAGAAAGTAAACTTAAAGGTGCGGTACCTGATTTTAACTGTCTTAAAAACATCATTTTAAACAGTTCGCAGTGGTTCAAAGTTATTCCTCACTTACCTTATGCATTCAGAGCATCCTAATTATTCACTGCGATGAGTTTATGAGCACTTTTCACAACTCTCATAGACCAGAGCAACAATTAGCATGCTAACCACAGCTGCACTTCCTGATTATCGGCCAATAAAACACTTTCTAATTAGATGCAGACAGGACACGGTGGACTTATTTTGACCTCAAGAGCTGCTTCAACAATATAATCTGAACTTGGGCAGGTTTTGGGACAGATTTAGCTCAAACACGTGGAAAAATGAATGTGGCACAAGGACTTTAACACGTCTGTTTACGTTCGCATTCAGACGGCTCCTGTAGCGCGACATAGAGAGCGCCTCGTTTTTCTCCATCATGTACAGGCGCCGCAGCCTTCCCCGGCTCTGATTGTTCCTGTGGGCCTTTTAGCCTAATGAGCTGTTTACCCTTATCATTATTCAGACGCGAGCGCACAAATCAAACCATGGACGCGCAAATCGAGGGGTGAACAATGCTATGTGATTGCACCGGCAGTTTAGCATAAAAGGTGCCTATATTTTACCTGTAATAATTCTTATTCTCATCAAAAGCACCGCGGCGCTGTGTTTTGTGTCGTGTCGTTTGTGCACGTTTCAGCATTCTGTCCCCTTCAGTGATCCAAACCCACATGGGAATTACATAAATATTAACTCGCTCAAACGACTGCCCAACATGGCCGCGTTTCAGGTGCACAACATTCTATAGGCCAATCACGTTTCATACAGATGGGGGCAGCTTTTACCATGTTGTTCAAGATTTGTGAGTAATAAAAATGATCAGGTTCAACATTTATGAATTTATTTTTGGATATTTCATTCAATATAATCAATAGGAAAAACTGTCTCTTTCCTCCATCGCATTCTAGAATCTGAAAACTAACATGAGCAATGTTTCAGAACGAAGATTTTGCCAATATGGCCGATATCACAAAACATGCACAACAGGGAAAATCCTCCAGCTGCAGTGGTCCTGACCGAGCCAAGACTCAAGATCTGGGTCTGAGATGGGTCCCACTGCTCCTGACAGGTTGCCCCAGTGCCACCGAAAGATGGGTCAAATGCAGAAGACTGATTTCCTCATAAAAGTCTACCTTAAGATGACCTACCATTCCTGGACACTGATACTGCCGGACTCCCTGTTGACGCTGACATTGGCACAGCTGGTGAAGAGTTTCTGGAGAGCACAGCTGTGTCTGAAGTCTGCAGTGTAGAGTTTGAAAAGGAAGGGTGCCAGGACCGACCCCTGAGGAGCCCCTGCACTGCAGTTCAGGAGGTCAGACACAAAGTCCTGGGCTGTCCTATTCGACAGTTAAATGATTAAAATTCAAAACATTACAATTACAACCCCAATGTGTAACTGTTTTAGACAGAAACTAGACTAAAATAAATAATTTTTTTTTTTCATTTTGGATGTTGTGAGCGGATTTGCAGCTCCACAAACCTGACCTGTCCTGAAGGAGGGCTTCCATCTGCTTGTTTCCATGAAAATGTTCCTTTGGCTATAATATTCCACAGTATAAAATAAAATAAAATATAAAATGTATCTATTTTCATGGAGAGTGTATGATTTTAACTTTCTATTTCCATGGAATCATACAGGCGACGTGCCACATTCTACCTGAACAAGTTTTAAAAGTACATTGTTTCGTGTATTCAAATAAACATAAATTCAATCGCGATTATGACTGCAAAGTTCACACAGACACAGGGAGAACACGCAAACTCCACATAGACACTGGGAGAACACGCAAACTCCACATAGACACTGGGAGAACACGCAAACTCCACATAGACACTGGGAGAACACGCAAACTCCGCACAGAAATCCGCCTTTGCACAGCGGCGTGACTGTATTTATTACTCGAGTGAACACGAGTGAACAAAACAAAATCCCGTATTTTAGATTAGTAAACCAGATGATGACATGACCACACCTCCATAACTCTTCCCCCTCTCTCTCCTTTTAACAGTGAGACCAGAGAAAGTGTTATTTATGCCCGCGTGGACACTTACCTTTCCCCGCGAGCTGCTTTACATGGCTGCTCTAATTAAATGAAATAAATCAGGTAGTGTTCACTCCGAGCCGGTCCGGATCAGGGCCAGAACACGCAGTCCCTCCGCCCAGCGCTGAATAAATCTCCATTAGGGAGCATTACATGGGCCATCACTCATGTGGCTTATGGGGCTCAAATATGCAAACAGCGCGGGCTCGTAAAGGTGATGGATGTGCCCGCGGAACCTTTCGGCTGTTCATCTCTCATCTCCCGTGTACAGCCCTGAGCAGCTGTAAGTCACACGTCACGCGCAGATAAAGACAAACATGTGCTCTGACCGGATGTTTTATTGTTCTTTTCAGGTCTCACCATTACATTGCTAATAATTATTCATTTTATTTACGACAAACATTTGCAAGTCAAACTATGTGTTAAAACGACATGAGGAAAAACGTCAGGCGGTGTAACGCTAGCTGTGTTTAGCCCGGCTCGGTTTACACGCGCTCCAAAAATGTGATCGTTATCTGATTTCTGGAGTAATCAGATTAGTGAAATGTCACGTAAACAGTTCCGTCACATGAGCGTTATCTGATTTCTGTCTGACTGTTCACACCTGAGCAGGTTTTGATGAGGAAAATTATGAAAAAGGGCAAACTAGATGCTATGCTATGTTATGCTAACAGAGCCGTGTGTTCGTCTTGAACACAGTTTGACGGTAGAATGAGTCTTCTGATGGTTTATGGACTTAGAAACTGGAGAAGTACGGAGTTTTATCTGTGACGCAACAATCCGTTCAATATTCGAACAGAGCATTTTTGAGGCTCGGACAAGACGACTTTTCATTCATGAATTAATGAAACAATGATGGTATAACTTTATGACATGCAGAAAGCTCAAAAAGTCCAGTTGCATAATACCTCCTCTTTAAAGGTGCACTGAATTTTTCTGGTGGAGGATCTGCTTGTCTCCATGGAGATTTGCTATCTTTGCAACTAATGTTCCACAGTACGGCATTCAATTTATTTGACAGGCAGGCGACGCCATCGGGCCAAGTGACAGGTCATGTCTGCGGAGAGGGCCGAAGGTTGGCGGTTCAAATCCCGCTTTCGACATAAACATCATTGCTAGATCGGTCAGAGCCAGTGACCCACAGGTTGGCAGTGCGATTCCAGCTCCCACAGATTAATGCTGAAGTTGTGTCCTTGGGCAAGACACTTAACCCACCTCACCCCCAGCGTCTGCGTACACTGGTGTATGAATGTGTGTGTGAATGGGTGAGTGGTTCCTTGATGTACAGCGCTTTTGGAGCCTTGAAGGTCGAAAAGCGCCAATTAAAAATATGACATTTACCATTTACCAGGGTAGATCACTTTAATGCCATACTGTGGGACATTCCAGGCAAGAAAGAACATCTCCATAGAGACAACCAGGTGGCAGATCCTCCTCCAGAAAAGTTACTTAGTGCTTTTAAGAACTGATCTTCACAATGTGAGACCGTTCCTCATCTTCCTTGTCCTCTTTCTCTCCTCCTGCTCTGCTCCTCCTCTCTCCCTCTTCCTCCCCTTCCACACCCTCTCCTCCTCTCTCCTGCTCTTTCCCTCCTATCTTCTCTCTTTCTCCTCCTCCTCTCTCTCTCTCTGGTCCTCTTTTCTCCTCTCTTCACAACTTTCCTCCTCCTTACCCCCCCTCCTCTCCTATCTCCTCCTTCTCCCTCTCCCCTTCCTCCCCCTCTCTCTCTCCGCTCCTCTTTTCTCCTCTCTTCATGGCTCTCCTCCTCTTTACCCCTCCTTCTTTCCTCTTCTCTCCTCTTCCTCCTCCTTCACAGAAGAGGTTCTGCTGCTTTTCAACTCTTTTATTCTTCCAAATCTGTCACAAATCACTGACAGCGCTGTTCTGTCTCTCTTCTCTCTTTTCCTCCTCCTCCTCTCTTCTAGCTCTTCCTCCTCCTCTCCTCTCCTCCCGCCCCTCCTCCTTACAAAAGCTTTTAGCCACAAAAAAACAACAACAACAACAACAGAATCCCTGTCGTCCACTCAGATGAACAAAGTGACGTCCCTGTTCTGTGGGATCAGTGAAGGCTGCGGGGCATCTGATCTAAAACACGTGCTGTTGCCGTTTGTCGTATTGTTCACTTTTGCGTGATTTTAATTTGTGCGTTTGGACACGGCTTGACGACCACATCAAAAGTGCAGATCTTAAAGGGCCACATCTCTCTATTTTCTTATCTATGTTTTAATGTCGGTTACTCGTCACAAACAGACCTGGAGTTGAGTTTTGTTTCATTCGCACATGTTTAACACACAAACCTCAGTTCTTTCTCAAACGGAAAACATTCTGTTCCACCTTGTGATGTCATGTGGTAAAACAGGAAATGCTCCACTGTGTTTTTAAACTCCACACACCTTCACTAGAATCATTTGGATGATTTCAGCTCTGGAATTGCCGATCTCTACTGAACTAAAGGTAAAAGGAGCTGTTAACTTGAAAACTACCGCTTCATGACATCACGAGGTGGAACAGAGCATTTTGAGCTTTGGAGATGTAACAGACTAATAATAAAGGGTTACTCAAACGTGTGTGAATGAAACAAAACACAGCTCCAGGTGTGTTTTTGAAACGGTAAAACATTCCTAAAAGCTCACAAGAATCAATTTGATGTAATATAGGTCCATAACGGTCACATATCTGCAGTACTTTTCTGGCTCTAGTGGACAAGCTCTTTACATCAGCGAACACTCACACGTTCACACTCCAGATATTTATACTCCACTGTGACAGGCACTGGGAGCGAGGCAGGTTAAGTGTCTTGCTCAAGGACACAACAATAGTAAGCATCTGTTGGCCTGGCAGTGATGTTTTTCAGTCTCCTGTGATGTTGTTTTCCTCACAAGCAGCCATATTTGTTTTGATACGCTGGTCCCTGATTGGCTAATCCGCCTCTCAGTCACGACCATCTGAACTCACCGGTGACCACACTCACGTCTTGAAAAAGCTGGGATCAAACCCCCGACCTGTGGGACAGTGGAGGAACATCTCAGCTCTCAGTGAGGCTTGGAGGTCTGTGACGTTTCTCCTTCTTCTCCGAGGCGTTTTTCAGATCAGAGGAAGGTCACCTGTTTGAATTATTCATGAAACAGATTTGCTTCGCTATTTCACGCTTCATGACTTAAAGATGCGCTGTGGAACTTTCTGGTGTGGGGTTGTCACAGTATAGCATTAAACGTATCCATGGAAACAGGTACCAGTCAGATCTGTGAGTAAACAAGCCAATGTGTTTCGGACAGAAAGTCGAGAACTGTTTATATTATTTAGTCATTTTAGATTAATATTGTGTTTTACAGTTAACAGAATGTAAAATACTGATGTACTGTGTGTTTGTTACTAAAAATAAGGGAAAAAAAAAAAAAAACTAAGGGGAAAAATTTGTCATAAATGTTCCATAAAAAGTCACGTGTTTGAAACAGTGGGAGGGAACTCAAACTCACATCTTTACCTGTTTGTCTAAATACTTTTGGCGGTTGCATCCAATTGATACTTCACAGTGACATCACGCTGAGGGTGTTTTACATGTATGTCTCCGGAGGAATGTTCAGCAGTTACCATGGTGACGCAACGCAAACATTAGCAACACTGTCAGAAGAAACTTTTAGACCTCAAGAAAAAATACAAAATGGATTTAAACAGCACATTTTCAGCAGCCTGTGATGAATCCGAGCTCATGGTCCTGTTTACGAGTTTGATTTTCAACAAAAAGGTGAGAGAGACTGACTGAAAAACTGCCGGCTAATGCTAGCTAGCTGTGAGTGTGATGTAATGTGTGAGAGACTTGTTTAACAGCACAAATCAGGTCACCTGTTGTACTTCAACTAAGTCAGTTCTTTCTGGTCCGACTGTGTTGAAGTAAAGCTCAGATTAAAGTCTAACAGAGCTTCAGATGGAGCAGTGCTTTCAGTTAGCATCACAGCCCCAAGGAATGTTGATGACATTAGCTGCAAAGTATCAATAATATTATACGGGTATAAAAGCATAGACTATGGTATGCGGCGTGTAACAGCCCCACTACACTTTCCCCTATGGACAAACACAATATAATATTAATATAAGTGTATGAAGAAAATGTGACCTCCAGCCAGACGCTCGTATCATATTGAACAGAAACCGCTGATGCTCAGAGTTTCACATTAAATGAATCAATAAGAAACGATCGATAATCACCCTGTTATTTCTGCTCCAATTCTATTAATGCAACGTTTATGAGCGATATGCAAATGAGACATCGATCTGTACCTGAGCCAGGCCAGACACACGAGAGGAGCGGCGAACCCACGTGGAGGAGCTTAGACCCGACACTTTACACAGGTTTGGACCATAGACGTAGAAAGAAGTGGACTAAGCGAGCGTGACGTCGCCCACAGCGTTCGGCTCCAGTCAAATGACGCTCATCGAGGCGAGAGCGGTTATAGCGGCGAATTCGGAGCCGATGTTCCGTATTTGGAATCCCGACCGCGAGTATCATGGCAACCAAAGAGCCAATCCGGAGCGAGGCTGTTGAAGGCCCGCACCGCTGGTTTAGCAGGGAGCGGGCGCTTAGCGACACTGTCAATCACACCCGTTGCTAACGCTAGCGGGAGCGACCTCAGGGAAAGGAGGCAGCTGATTTGTCTGTTTTTAATGTTCATATCTTGATTTTACGGACACAATAGTGAAATAAAAACACCAGGATCAAGTAGAGCGGGTTAGTACGAACATTTTACCCAGGATCAGTAGAGCGGGTTAGTACGAACATTTTAAGACCAAAATGACGGGTCTGACAGCAGCAGTTACAGAGAAAACGGGCGACAGTTTTCTAATGCAAAGTGAATTGGAGCCAGAAACGATGGAACCGGAAGCGCGCCCACGATCACTTCCTGTTTGGAACGCGGCGGCTAGCGGGTTAGCTACGTCCATTTATATAAACAGCCTGGTTTGGTTTGGATCGACATTTGTACAGATGGAGATAGACATATTTACAAATCCAAACTTATTTGTCCAAAACTTGCTCGTACAGAACAATTTGCGTGTCTTCGCTAATGAATAAACCCTTTAGTACAAATCTGTTGACACATTTGCAAAACGTTGGGTGTGTTTGGCGAGAGCGGTTGTGTTTGTGGATGTGTTTACAGCGTTTTGGCAGCGATTTGGCCCCATACGACTGAGCACAAAAATACAATGCTAATTTGAATAAAATGCTAATGTGAATATTGTGCATTGTTACAGCACAATACCCATAATTCATCACGTAATAACAACAAGGCCGAAATCAGGGTCTATTGTTTTAACACAGAGATGAGCGTGTGCGCGAGTGGGAGGAGCTGCGACGAGAAGGAGACGTCAGTAAAAACACGCAGACAGAGTTTGAATGAGAGTTTTACAGTATATTTTTCATCCGCGAGGGTCAAAGTCTGTATTAAAGATTGATTTAGCAGGAGACAACATTACGGAACATTACATGCTAATCGTGAATTGCTACGTTTAAATAAAATTAAAGGTGTTGTGGTCATGAGTTAGCGCATAGCCGATTAGCCTGGAGCTTTCAAACGTTTTATATTAATCTTTTATGGGAAAAATGAATGGGAAATGTACGGAACCAAATCGTGGGCAGTCACTGTTTAACCGCAATAAGTGTGTAGTTTTGACTGGACAAGCCCGTTTTTAATTCTAAGCTAACTGGAGGCACTGGTCTGTCTGAAGTGCTGTTACTCAAGTTAGACTTTGACCTGAGCTTTGTTTGAACACAATCTGACCATGAAGAAAGAGTTAGTTGGAGCTGTTAAACAAGTCCCTCTCAAATAACTTCACAGTCACATGCTAGTTAGCGTTAGCCGCGGTTTTTCGGTCAGTCGCTCTCGCGGTTTTTGTTGAAAATCAATCCTGAACAGGACCGTGAACGCTCGTATTGATCACAGGCTCCTGAGCTGCTACAAAATAATGAGGATTAATAGTGTAAAGTATAAAAGCATGTGGGTTTTGAGGGTGGAGCGATGGAGAAGGAGAAAGGGGGGAGGGAGGAGGTAATGGTACACTGTATTTTCCTCATTCCCCAAAAATTTGTCCTCTGCATTTGACCCAACCTTCTCAACGTGTGAAGAGCAGAAGAGAGAACCCATCTTCAGATACAGGGACAGGAGGAAGAAGAGCAGGGGGAGAGCGAAGGAGGAAAGAGACATGAGGGAGGGAGGATACAGGGTCAGGGGGAGGAAGAGGAGGGTAAGAGCGAGGGAGGAGAGAGACATAAGGGAGGGAGGATACAGGGACAGGAGGAAGAAGAGCAGGGTAAAAGCGAAGGAGGAGAGAGACATGAGGGAGGGAGGATACAGGGACAGGAGGAAGAAGAGCAGCGGGAGAGCGAAGGAGGAGAGAGACATGAGGGAGGGAGGATACAGGGACAGGAGGAAGAAGAGCATGGGGAGAGCAAAGGAGGAGAGAGACATGAGGGAGGGAGGATACAGAGACAGGAGGAGGAAGAGGACGGTAAAAACGAAGGAGGAGAGAGACATGAGGCAGGGAGGATACATGGTCAGGGGGAGGAAGAGGAGGGTAAGAGCGAGGGAGGAGAGAGACATAAGGGAGGGAGGGAGGATACAGGGTCAGGGGGAGGAAGAGGAAGGTGAGAGAGAGGGCGAAAATGGATTCGAACTCAGAACTTTCTTGTTGTGTGGCAAAAGGAGAGGGAGGGAGAGGGAGAGATGGAAGTAGAGAGGAAAGAGGAAGGGGTAAGGATGAAGAAAGCATGGTAAGAAGACAGGAGTGAGATGTAAGGGAGAGGAGGAGGGAGGATACAGGGACAGAGGAGGAAGAGGAAGGTGAGAGGGAGGGCAAAAAGGGAGCGAGAGAATGAGGAGGGAGACATGAGAAAGGGAGGATACAGAGACAGGAGGAGGGAGAGAAGGGTAAAAGTGAGGGAGGAGAGAAACATGAGGGAGGGAGGATACAGGGACAGAGGAGGATGAGAGCAAAGGAGCAGAGAGGGAGGGCGAAAATGGAGCGAGAGACATGAGGAGGAAGACATGAGGGAGGGAGGATACAGGGACAGAGGAGGAGGGAGAGAGGGAAGAGAAAGAAACAGGAGGAGGAGGGAGAGAGGGAGGAGAGAGGCAGAGATGGGCGAGCGTTTCTCAAGAGGAAAATCAGCTGCTTTCTAATGACGCTGATTACATCTCTCCTAAATGTCAAGAGCATTTGGGCGTGCGAGCTGAGGACAGACAGGGGAGAGAGAGAGAGAGAGAGAGAGAGAGAGAGGGGGAGAGAAAGACAATGAGAGGAGAGAGAGGGGAAGACAGGCAGAGAGAGAGAGGAAGGAGAAAAGACAATGAGAGGAGAGAGAGGGGAAGACAAGCAGAGAAGGAGAGAGGAAGAGAGGGAGTGAGAAAGAGAGACGAGCGGGAGAGAAAGAGAGAGAGAAGATGGTTAGAGAAGAAAGAGACAGGAGAGGAGCGAGAGGAAAGAGAGAGGGAGAGAAAGGAAACAGACACAGACAGGGGAAAGTGGAATAGGGACAGAGGGAGAGGGAGATGAGAGAGACAGACAGGAAAAGAGAGAGAGAGAGAGAGTGAGAGAGAGAGAGCGACAGAAAGAGGGGGGAGAGTAAAAGAGAGAGAGAAAGAGAGAGGGGAAGAGCGAGGGGGGAAGAGAGCAAGGAAGAGAAATAAAAAACAGACAGGGGAAAGAGGGACACAGACAGAGGGAGAAAGAGATAGAGAGAGACAGGAAAAGAGAGGGGGAGATGGTGAGAAAAATAGACAGAGAAAGAAAGAGAGGAGGGAGTGAAAGAGAGAGGGAGAGAGCGGGGGATAAAGAGAAGGGGGGGATGGAGAGCGAAAGAAAGAGATAGAGGCAGATCCAGAGCTGAGTGTGAACAGCTGCAGGGTCATAGTTGAGGCTGGGAAACACACGATTAAATGTGGAGACTTAAAGTCAGGTCTAATATTAGTGGTGTGATATAAAAGCAGTCAGACCTCAGCCAAGGCCTCACCGTCCCACTGGATCCAGACCTACAAACTAATCACAAAACTGGGGCCCAATTCTGACCGAACATTTAAGCCTTTATGCTACAGACTCTGAGGACATCTTAGGTTTTATCAAAGGGAGAAGATGGTGAAGAGATGGTGAAGTTGGAGAAGTTGGAGAACATGGAGAAGATGGTGAAGTTGGTGACATGGTAAACACCAAAAAAAAAAAAAAAAGAAATTAACAAAATTTTCAGCTACAAGTCAGAGATATCGTTCCTTCCGCTGCAAACAAACTCAGACATGGCACAGACAGAACGCCTTCATAAACTCACTTTCACTTTAGGGCAAAAAGCTGAGAGGCAAATGCTGCCTAAATGTTATTTCCTGGTCTTTTATGCTTTTATAAACCAATTCAGATGTTTACGTGATGGTTTGATCCCTTCCGACATCGTAGCGGCGTGCCCTTGGGCAAGACACTGCATCACCCTGGTCCTTTATGAAAGTCTCTGTGAGGCTGAGGAGGCTGTAGGGCAGCTGTGGCTACAGAAGCGCCCACCTCCACAAAGTAACGAAGAGTGAGTGAGTTCAGGTGAGATCACAGCACTGTACAGGCTGATAAGATTTAATACAGATGAAGGATCGATAAAATTAGCAGATTGTTCGAAAGCAGATTGTTGCTGTGGTCCATGTGACAAACAGGGAAATCTGGCTCTTGTCAATCAATCAATCAAGCAATCGATCAATCAAACTTTACTTTCTGAGCCCTTTACAACACTCAAGGTGACCAAAGTGCTTTCCAAAAAAAACCCAACACAATATAAGAGCATTCAAAACATTAAACAATGAAATAAAAACAAATTGTACCAAGTGTCACTGCATAACTAAGTGTTAAAATCCAGTCTGAATAAATACGTTTTGAGCCTGGATTGAAACAACCCAAAGTCTGTGATAGGGGCAAAGAGCCTGGATGAAACAACCCAAAGTCTGTGATAGGGGCAAATCAGGGGGCAGTTTGTTCCAAAGTCTCCTTGTAGAATCTGAAAAACACTTATGAAGGTTTCATGCATTTATCTAAATATTAGAGGTTGTTCTGATACTGACACTGGCATCGGCAAAACCTCCAGTGACGCTTATTTTTCAGGTATCGGTACCGGCGCGTTCACTAAGGCCAAGTGTCGGAATCAGAGCGGATTAAAAAAAAAAAAAAAAAGGAATCCTACGTTTATGGCAACGTCGGCTCCCGTTGGGCACCACAATTTTCCACCACAGAAGTCTTGCTGTTTCTTTTATTAAGCCGTTTTAGATTAATATTGTGATTTAAAATGTCCAAATTCTAACATAATGATCCACGAGTGTCGTAGATTATAACTATGGAGCGGACACAAGTACAATATGTCTGATTTAAGACACTTGTTGGACCTGCACGAGAGACTGAGTGTGACAAAGTGGGCAAATTTTCCACAGTCCTCAGGAAAACCAATGGGGCGTGTCCTAATCCGGGCCTCGAGACGACCGCCAATCAGATCAGAGCATTAGAGCGCCTCCCTCCCACACACACACACAGAGATGAGTGTGGCCCGACCCCTGGAGCGAACGGGGCTCAGTGCACTCAATAAGTCACACACCTACATGCACCTGTACCCACACTCACCCAGCAGGGGGCAGCAAAATGAGGACAGATGAGTCTAATACAAGCTCACAGCAGTCAATCTACAGTCACAAGTGCAGTTAAAAATCTGAATAAATAAATAAATATAAAGACATTTGGAGTATTTTAGCGAACTCCCCCTGGGCTCTGTTCAAACCCTCCTTAAGGTTTGGTGTAAGGTTCTGTGCTGTTCTCAGCCCACAAATTTACCTCACCCAGGCTCCCACGCAGCAACTTTTCATAAATGTACAAGAGCACGACACAAAACTGTATGACATAACTTCACAAACCTGATACTAGATTGCGTTGTGATTGTGCTCTGAAGGGGGAGTGACTTAGCATGGGGAGTAAAGAGAGGGAGCGCTCAGACCGTCATAAAACTAAACTTAAACGTATTAAACATTTGAATGTTTTTTTTCACTGTTCCATTGTGAATATGTTATGTGTGTCACGTGTTATGAGCAGTTAACACCCGCTGAAGTGTAATACTCACCCAATCACAGAGCAGCACTGTGGTTTGGGCGGAGCCGAAGGTGAAGCAAATGAACGAAAAACAAACACGACAGAAGAACTTCAGCCGATTTTCGCGGTTTAGGCTATTTAGTTCGTGAGCATCGTGCAGAGGGAGGAGCTGTGGGCTTTTGTGGAGGGAAAGATGTTATAAAGTATCTACATTTAGCAGGTCGCTCTACTTTAAACTCGTACCTGGATGTATTAATGCTAACGTCAGTAACACGTGAATAGCGGAAAAACGCAAACACATAAAATACAACAGGAGACATTGATGCCCGGAGTCAAGGACAGAGCTGTGAGTTCCTGTGGTCCTGCTGTTGAGCTCACGAAGATAACGCTCTGCTGACCAGAAGAGGCCCTCCACACACACGAGAGACACTATAAAATCTGTAGTAAACATGCACATCTCAGGACTCTCAGTCTTATCCTTTTCCGTAGAGTCCGTTGCTTCATTGTTCACTTCACCTGCGCGAAACTCATTAAACCGTCTTTGACGCTTACACCAGAAACGAACATTCTCACCGTGTCTGCGCTCTTCTCTCAACCGGATTTAACTAAAGTCTGATTTTTCAGCTTGTTGTGACACTTTGACCGATGAGAATCAAATATTCCCTCCACCTTTTCCCGATCGATTTCAGCGAAAGCCGTGTGTGGAATTCAGTTCAGAGCGTTTACACATACGAATCAGGCGTCATCCAGGTTAGTGTAATACCCCGTCTTTCAAAACAATAACACGCATCCCTTCTGCGAGCGGGCTTGCATCTCCACAAACCTGACTCTTACGTGGCCTGGAGGAGGTTCTCGTCATTACGGTCACATGTTTATGACTAGTGTTTTAGAGTGCAGCAGATGGAGAGGATGGAGGATCTAAGATGGCTTCCCTCGGGGCTCAGACGGACGACGCAGAACGACATTCTGCTCCGCGCTTTAATCGGACAAAGTTAGCTACTCGCGAAGACTTGCAGTTGTTCCCTTAAGCAAGACACTTCACCCTCCTTCAAGACGTCAATGCTCCGCGCTTTAATCGGACAAAGTTAATGGTTCGCGAAGACTTGCAGTTGTTCCCTTAAGCAAGACACTTCACCCTCCTTCAAGACGTCAAGGGATGACTAAGACCAGCTATTTTTCCACCAACTTTTTACTCTTTCTTTAATAATTTCTTGGACCGCTACTTTGTACTTCTACTTGAGAAATATTATTTTGAAGTATCGGTACTTTTACTTGAGTACATTCTCTTGTTGACTGAATTGACACCAGTTTCATTCTGTGTTTTGTGGCGCTCTGAGTCAGTTTTTGAATGTTCTTTGAAGTTGTTTTTTTTTGTTAAGAAAAGTTATAATTTCTCTCTGGGTTTGCTGCCTCCCACAGACTGGTCCAATGAATCATACGCTATTTTTATTTAAGAAATCTTTGAGTCTTTTGTCTGATCTCCACATCCTGCCTAAACTGTTGTACTCTTTGGTCGTGGTGTTTCATGTTATAAAACTAAATAAATGCGTTCGTTATTTAGCAGAATATAGAGCCGGGGTCCCCCAGGGGTCAGAACACAGACCGTTGCTCTTTCACATGTTGCGGATTTATTCAAACCCAAACTGTAGCAATTTATATGAAACAACGTTTAGCCAAATAATAAGATTTATGTTTTTAATGCAGTTCAGACAATTCACAAAATGTTTCTTCTTTTGCCGCCTACGACTTTTACGATGAGCCAGAGCTGCACCGGAATATTTGTAATACAATATAATAATAGATCTGATAATAGACAAGTCCATGCCCCTCTTTTCTCCTGCCGGCTCCCTGCTCCTGCCACGTCTGTCTGCTCCCTGCTCCTGCCACGTCTGTCTGCTCCCTGCTCCTGCCACGTCTGTCTGCTCCCTGCTCCTGCC
>JACM01014314.1:0-12011 GCA_000787095.1 Periophthalmodon schlosseri
GGACTTCCTGGTAATATAATAATTTAATCAAGCCATACTGTTATCATCTTGAGAATTTCCACCCTGAAGTAACACTAATTGAGCTCAAGATTGTCGAGGGATGAACAAACTCTCACTTTGAAGCCTGTTACTTCATGGGTAATGAAAAATAGTAAGTAACTGCAGTAGTCTCAGTAGTAATAGCAGTTGGAGGACTTGAATTTAGAAGTTGATATATGTACCAGTAGTAGTTGTAGTCATAGCAGTAGCAGTAGTAGTAAATCTCAAGGTCTGGCCAGGCCAATTTATCTCCAGGTACTTCCTTTTAATATAAAGGTTAAAAATGTAGTTAGAACTTTTCAATCAATACCGTACTTTTGTCATCTTGAGAATTTCTACCAAGAGCTGAGTGAAGCATGTTCGCGGTTTAAAAGTGGTTGTAAGTACTTGCAATAGTAGAAGTTGATGTATGAATCAGTAGTTTTAATAATCATCGTAGAGCATTAGTAGTACTCGTCAAGATCAGGCCAGGCCATTTCATCTCGAAGGGCTCCCTGGTAATATAAAGGTTGTTTTTGTTTTTTTTAATCAAGCTACACTTTTACCATCTTGAGATTTTCTACCCTGAAGTAAGACTAATTGAGCTCAAGATTTCAACTCTCACTTTGAAGCCTGATTTGAAGCTTGTTCTGAGAAGCAGGTGGAGAAGGACAGACAGATAACAGCCAGAGACAGGAGATGTTGGCACACGCTTCAAGGACACAGCACACGTATGAAACATGGATTATTCATGTACCAGGCCTGTGTGTTCTTCATACCTGTTCTCCACATCCAGGGTAATAAGGGGTTAGCTCAGGAGACCGCGCAGAGATGAGAAAGAAACTCTAATGGGGATGGAAGGCAGGGACATCAAAGTTAACCTGATTATTCTGCACAGTAGGGTTGTTAAGCATGTTCAGAATGTGGCAACATAAACATATGAAGAATGCATGTGCTGTGATGGTGCCAGGCTTTTCATGTCTATGAGCTGGGTCAACGAGGTATGTAAGGAACGTATACAGATCAACCAAATGACTGCAGTCTTCATTGCCGTGATAGCAGGAATTGAAACTTTAACCTCCATGTTCTGTTCAGTGAGTGGTTGAAGGTATTTGAGCATTCAAGCAGAGTGGGTTTCATTTATGCCACACATCAAGATAACCGGTTCAAACCTCGCCTGAGTGCATTTACAGTATTTAAATAAGTGACCCAACTTAGACCCAACCACAAATGTTTCAAATTACAGTTTTAATATTGAGTATGAAGCTGCCTCTTCTTAAGTAATTGGACAAAAGTAATTGGACATAGACAAAACACAGGCAAAACAGTTGGACTGAAACCCATGAACAGAAATCTTAAAAGACCTGCAGGTAATGCTTGGAACAGACACTACTGAGGAAAGCCAGGGGTTGGTGATGTTGGACTGTTCTTGGGTTCTAGACTTTAGATACACATGCTTCGATTGTGGTATGTACATTTCCCCATTACTTATTGAGACACTGGAATGAGGTTTCAGTTCTGAAAAGTGTAGCATAAACTGAATGTTGAAAGTTTTGAAACATGCAATATAAAAGAAATTTGGGTGTGTCCAACATAACTGCCATTCGGAAGTCTTTTTCAACCTGACTGAAACTGACTTCCATATTACAATCCAAAAAAAAAAACCAAAACCATAACTTTTGAAACTTTTTCCACCATGCACCACTTGAAGGGCGAAGGAAGGATTACGCCGAATCGATAATAACTGCAAGTCAATTTAGAATAAAATTTGCATTGTCCCATTACAAATTCTCCTCCAAATCTTTGCTTGTGTCTTTGCCGAGTACCACTTTCTTCCTGTATCTTTACAAATGCGCTGACCTGATGCTTCCTGACACTCACTTCAGGATGTGCCACAAACTATTACCACAATCTGCCACCCTCTATAAGTCTTAGCCTGCCCCCTCTTAGCCTTTAGCCATCTGCGTCCTTGGACTTTTGTCAAGACTTTGCTCCAACTGCCATTTATTTACTCAAAATTTGACCAAAGTACAGTCTAGCTCTTTTATGTAACTTTATAGCTAGTGGTGAATCTTCTTGCACTTGTTCTTGAAGACTTCTGACAGCCCCGGTTGCAGTGAATTGTGAGGGGAACTGTTGAAATCACAGAGCAGCCATTTTGCGACGCAGAGCTCGGCCTCCTTGGGCTTCATTTGGCTGTCAGCTTCTCTTCCTGACCTGTCCCGAAGCAACTTTCCTTTAATCTTTCAACTATTTGTCTTCTAGCTTTTGGGACACAGCAGTGACTTGAGATAAGGGAAGAGAAATGAACAAGAAGCGTCGCAAAATCAAACTGGAAACTGGGGATTTTCAAGTTTTACTTTTTTCGATCGGCAAAATGAAAGTCATTCCGTTTCATTCTCACTCTTGATGGGTTTAGAGGTGATGGGAGCCTTCCAAGGTAATATAGTCCTAAGTATGTATTAATATTAGCAATGGAGTAGCTGTAGGACAGACAAAATTTGCTAACAAAATAGACAACAGTTTCATACATGTCCGGTGAAGCATTATAGATCAGATGCCATTAATTGAAAGTCACCATTTTTGTGAGCACCCTTACAATTATGGAGTAGAATATTTTTTGTACAAAATCCAGCTGATTCCAGAATGACCCCTTGATTTGTTTTACTTTCAAGGAATGAAAAAAATGTTAATTACCATAGTTACCCAGGTATGTTTTTCTTTTGACCACTCCTCTATTGACAAAATTAAGAAATAATGGAATTCACTAGCAAGGACCACGCTACAACAATGGTATACGATGAAGATATTTACTGATGATATGAGCAGATGTGGAGGCTGGGGAAAGATTTAGGACCCCACTCTCTGTAGATGGTGAGGACTTCGAGCTGAAAGATGAACAAGAGACACGGGGTGGGAGGGGTCTAGAGAGCAGAGACAGATGGTGTTGCTGGGATAGGCTTCTGGGTAATTAGAGGTGTGGTTGAGGTGAGCTGTGGTTCGCTGGAGAGGAGCAGGAGGAGGCTGAGGCGTGGTCCTGCTCCTGAATCCTGAAGTCAATCATATTAACTCCAAGGCACTCGAAGCTTTACATCAAGGAACCACTCACCCATTCACACACATTCATACACCAGTGTACACAGACACTGGGGGTGAGGGGGGTTAAGTGTCTTGCCCAAGAACACAATGGCAGTATTCATCTGTGGGAGCTGGAACCACCCTGCCAACCTGTGGGTCAGTGGATCTGACCACTCCTCCAATGATGTTTTAAACCGTGTAATATTCCAGAGTTAGGAAAATCAACTTACTTAACATCACATGGACAATTAATTTTATACTTAATTTTATGTGTTTTTATTAGTTATTTTATTACATTTTGCTACTTTTTCACATATGAAATTGAGAAATATTGCAAATGCTTCTTGGTATACAGGTAATGGGTTTGTGGCACACTCTCATCCCAAAGCCTCATATAGTGATGAACATGGATTTTTCTTGATGAGTTTGTTCAAAAAAAAAAAAAAAAATGCACAGTCTGATTTCGTCACAGTGCGCCTTCTGGGAGAACACAAAATTCTCTGATTTACAAGAGAACAGTTGGACAATGCATCTTAAAATGATATGGACAACAAAAACGTCTCTCTATCAGTTGTGTTGGTGACTTGTGGTGAGGTTGCGCTGATCTCTCTGTGAGGTGTTTGAATCCAGATTTATGGTTCTGTTGGTGCTATTCCCACTCGAGGGGCAGTGGAGAGTCTGGGCGTATAAATCAAGCGCACCCTCACTAAATCAAACAGTGGACTACATCTCCTGAGCTCCGCCACACTTAACCCCGCACTGATTAAGAGCAGTGTCTTTATAATGGGGATCAGACGAGGACACAGACCCTCACTCTAGTGGCCTGTACACACAGTGCTAGATACTTTTAAATATGTGTTTGTCCTGTTTACACCAAATTAATTGTTTTAATGGTGCACTGTGTAACTTTTCTGGTTGAGGGTCCCCATGGAGATGTTATTGCTTTGCCTATATGTTACACAGTATGGGATTAAATTTATCTATATCCATGGGAACAAGCAGGTGACGCCACAAACAGGTGATGCCACAAGGCCAAATTATAGGTCAGGTCTGTGTAAAGGTGAAACATCTCACAGTAAAAATGCATTTTCTTGCAGAAAAAATGCAAACAAGATATGATTAATGCCATACTGTGGAATATTCCAGCAATCACATTTCCATAGTTACAGTTGACGGACCCCGCACCAAAAATGTTATTTAGTGCATATATTATTTTGAGTCATGTTACAGTCTTGTTTTTTTCCTGTGATCCAGAATACACACTTCAATACTTTACGAAGGTGTGAGTCTGGTCACCGGTGAGTCTCCCAGTTTACAAATGGGCGTGATTGACAGGTGCATTAGCCAATCTGGGTCCGTCCGGGCATAATAAAGGGAAAAAAAATATCACAGGGAGCTGAAAAACATGGTGGATTTCTGCAGAATCCATCGGCAAAGTACTGAACTCTGTTAATCTGAGATGAGATAAATTAGATTTTATTTGTAAGTCATAAGTGACCAGTGAGCTCCTTCGTTTCACATGTGTTACTGAAAAAAAACAAAACAAAACAAAAAAAAATCTGATTGCATGATCATGTTGAACCGGGCTTGAGACAGAGGGTGTACGGACCACACTGATATCAATCTGTATAAAAAAATACAGAGAGATATCATTCTAGATTTGCCAGGGAAGTGTTGTTTTACAGTAAATTACATATCTGAAGCTGTGTATTGTGTTTACCCGTTCAAGAGCTCTTAACAGTCTGTTCCACCCTGTGACATCACTAGGTAATCAAATTCTTGCAATTCATAGCACTTTTTTTTGTTTTGACCAAAATTTCTACCAACATATGGTTTAAACATGATTAAAACTGGTTAGGGACAAAATGTGTTAATTAATGATGGTAATAAATAAGATCCATTCAAACGTTACAAAGCAGAATGGCACATTTCGTAGGACTGATAATTCAATATTGAAGAACTGACCAATAAGAACACACTGTCTGATCTGTTAAATAGTTACAGTGATATACACACATACAGCTATTAAAACTGCATGTCTTTCATTAAATGCTGTTTCAGTCTATTGCTCATGCACAAAGGAGCATATAAAATCAAACAGAAACTGGGAATTGTCAAGTTTTTTTTTTTCTTTCTTTCTTTTTTTGATTGTCAAAATGAAACAGAGATATTAAGTTTGACAAGATTAATTAATTCTGTTTCATTCTCACTCTTGATGGGTTTACAGGTGACTGGAGCCTTCCAAGGAAATATGGTCCTAAACTGTGTTAATATAGGGTGTCCAATTAAAAATTGATATCTTAATCAGACTTGTTCTGTTGTACTCAGTGTTTTCCAAAGTTTTTGACATTTGTCATTTAATACACCTCTATACGGGCACCATTAGTCACATGAAGCACATCAAGACGGTACTGGAATTCTTGCCATGTTTGCTGTGGCATGGCCTCATCAGTGGTTACAATCGCCTCTGTTATCTGTTGCTTTAGTTCAGTAATGTCCCGTATCTTTGTTCCATACACAATATCTTTAACATAGCCCTGTAGAAAGAAATCCAGAGGAGTGATATCTGATGAACGTGGTGGCCACACAAATGGTCCATCCCTTCCAATCCAACGGTCTGGAAATGTTTGATTGAGGAACTCACAAACATGCAGACCCCAATGTGGTGGAGCACCATCTTGCTGGAAAATGATGGTTGGTTGAAGGTCCTGCAGTTGTGGTGCCACATATTCCATCAAAAGGTCAAAGTAGACCATTCAAAAGGATGCTTCTTTAATCTACAGTGTGGTGCCAATATTCCATCAAAAGGTCAAAGTAGACCATTCAAAAGGATGCTTCTTTAATCTACAGGATGCCTGAAATACAAAAATGCAATGTGATTAAAAACCTTTATAATCACTGAGTGCAATAAAATAAATCTAATTAATATATCTTATCAATTGCCTTTGTAATTAATTTTTAAAATTGTAAAGAGACTTTATGGACACCCTGTATATCAGCAATGCAGTAGTTGTAGGACAGACACAATTTCCTACATTTCCAGTGAGGCATTATTGATGTCGTTCATTGAAAGTCACCATTTTTGTGAGCACACTTACAATTACAGAATATTTTTTGTGCATAATCCAATTGATTCCCGAACGGTCCCTTGCACACATACATACATCCATTCAATCTGCATGTCTTTCATTAAATGCATGCTGTTTCAGTCTATTAGTCATGCATCCAGTCCTAATGATGTACAGAAGCAGATGGCAAAGCGAGTGACCATCAGTGAAGCCATGTGCACTTAATTAGAGAAGACAGCAGAGACAGAAGCTTATTTCCTGGTTTGATTTTCAGCTATACAGTATAAGGCATATATAAGAGACTACACAGGGCTGTATTTATCATCTGTCTGAGGCACTTTGTCATACTTCAAATGAAATTCAGTTTGGTGCAAGCGCTGATCGAGCAAACTACACTTCTTCATAGAATAATTTATAGAAGAATAGCTGCTGCTGCTGCTGACTGGGTTTGAGATGGCTTGTTATGGGAGATCAAATTGTAGATGCCTTTAGCATAGGAGGTGAAATTGATGGCCACTGCGAAAAGTAATAATCAGGTAAATTAATATTTCTTGAATTAAGACTATATTATTTTGATTTGAGTAGATTTTACTTGGCAAGTAAAATACTTTTGTACTGTAAAATAGAACAAAACAAATCCAGAATGATATTTCTCTGTATTTTTTTTTTTTTTTTTTATACGTATTGATATCAGTTTGGTCCCCATGTCCTCACTGGTCATCTATGATTTACAAATAAAATCAAATTTATCTCACCTCAGATTAACAGAGTTATTGCTTTGCTCATTGATTCTGTCAAAATGTTCTTCAGCCTCCTGTGATATATTTTTTTTTCCTTTATTTTTTCCAATACAGATGGACCATGTGTGTCCCTGATTGGCTAATCCACCTGTCAATCACCCCTAATCTGAAAAGGAGCAGATTCACCGGTGACCAGACTCACATCTTCAAAGTATTGAAGAAGTGTGTGTTCTGGATGCCAGGCAAGGAAAAAACATCTTGTTCCTCTAAAAATAAGAAAAACAACAGCACTTGGCATTTAAAATTAAAATATAACTCTTATGTTGCTTGATCTGAGAAAACATATTTTGTTCCACTGACAATTTTACTTTGCTACACTTATATATACTCAAATCAAGATAATATGTTCTTAATGATAAAAATCTTAACTTTTTGCAGTAAAAAAAATAAGGAGTGGTGGAGGGTCTGTCACCTGCTTGTCTCATGAAAATGTTATTGCTTTGCCTGGAATGTTCTGCAATATGGTATTAACTTGTCTATCTTGCATTTACTGAATTCAGTTGTGGATTCATCTGCTAGTCTCTATAGTCATTGCTAAATTTTACGCCATTTTGAACACACAGGCAAAACTAAATCTCCATGGCGAGGTTTGAGACGCTCCACCTACTTAAACAGGTGGCACCACTGATCATTGAATGAGCGGTAGATGGATTGGACAATAGTATTCCAGGCAAGATTTCCACTCAGAAATATTAAGATGTGGTAAAATGTGCGACTGTTGCTAATTGCTAATGCTAAGGTCATTCATTTATGTTTTTTTTTTTTTTGTTTTTTTCTAAATTAAAAAAATAACCCCAAAAACGTACGCAAAAACATAGCAAAGTTAAACATTTTTCATTCCATGGCTTACAGATTGTGTATTTAAAGACTAGAGATTTGCATAATTACATCGCTAATCAGTATAGTAAATGTTACCTACAATCTGCTGCAAAGAATTTTCACAATTAATTTCAGTGTTTATTGAGTCAACAGTTCTGTATATGATTAAATGTCTGCATAAGCCACAAATAAATGTTTGCAAACAAGAAAACACTGCTAAAATACGACCAAAACACAGGTGAAAATGATAATCTTTACATTAAACGACTTGACCTTCAAACCAGTCACACCGTAGACCTTCATTGTACATTTGTGACTCTAGTCTAGTGCGTTCTCTCACTCTCGCCTGCTGTCAATGTCCCGTCCACCATAGAAGTCTTCATACCTCCCACATACCACACATTCACTGCAGCGATGACTCAAACTCCACATGAACCAAACCAATGTAAGGACACTGCGAGGGCCAGATGGACATGGACCCATGGAGGGAGTTACATAAATTGAGATTACATTTGAAAGCCATGGCATTGTTGGTGAAATATTTGTGTGTCTTTCCCCAGTACAGATATATTGTATAAGCAGCTCTTGAGGTCAAAAATTGCATCTAATTGTAGAGCATTTTATAGTTCGATAATCAGGAAGTGCTCGTTAGCATCCTAGCTGTTGTTAGTTTTATCGTCATTGCTCTAGTCTCTGAGAGTTGTGAAAAGCGCTTGTGAACTTGGTGAATAATTAGGATGTTCAGAATGCACAAGGTAAGTGAGGAATAACTTTGGATAACTGCAAACCGTTTTTTTTTTTTTTTTTCACATTTTTAAGACAAATCAGGTACAGCGCCTTTAGTAACAGAAACAGGTCCATTGACTTCCTGTTGAAAACTGCAGAACCTCTTCATAGGTAAATTTCACAAAAACAAGCAGCAGATTTTCATTTACATGATTTTATTGTCTAAATACAACTTTGAGTACAAAAAGTTCATACATGTTCATTTTATATGTATATGCAGTTGTGGCACTTTTTAAACCAGTTGTTCATTGCGTGAATATCAAAACGTTTGCAGAGCAGCACAAATTCTAAACGCTAGATGCACAGCCTGATTTATAAAGTTGGCCTTATAAAAACACAATTGACTCAACTCTGCCTTTAAGCGCCTCACCCTGTTTTACAAACCATTTAATTACATTGAAGTATATACAATAAGCATATGCATTAAATATAGACTTCATCTCGGGTCCAACATTACTTTGGCAGGTGTATCACTCTTCTCCCAGATGGAGTTTGTTGCACAGAGGAAGTGTCTGTTGGCAGCAGTACATTAGAATCCATTAATCGCCAATTGTCCACTTCTCGCAGACTCTGATAACACCACAGCCTTATTCATTATCACGTAGACTCACTGCCTTCACTGTAAAAAGCTCTCATTATTTATGGCGTATTCACCACACTGGAGTGCTCTTTACTTGGCCTTAGAGAAATCGGAGCCGACTGTGGTCAATGAAAACGTGAGTAAGTGAGTAATGATTCAAAAAAAACTTGCTACACGATGAAACTCAACAGATATCATACACACAAATGCAAGTTTATGAAGAAATGTCAACAGTACCTACTATTCCCAAAGCCTGTTGCATTTGACATGAATGAAGAATGCACGGAATGTAAATGGATTTGTTATTAGCCCTAAACCTAAGTATGTTTTAGTCCTATGTGGACGGGGCTAACCTGGCCAGCAAAATGAGTTCCCTTGATATTTTTGAGTTCACTTTCCAGAGAATCCATCTGGCCCGGCTCCTGCTGTTACGATATGGTCTGGGCCAACAGTGGTTCAGACCAATCACTTTGGGCGGCACCAAAGGGGAAACACCCAAATGAACCAAAGCTAGAATGGTGACGCCAATGCCATTTTAGCAAAAATATGGACTTTTGGTTTGTGAAAAATGTGCAGAGGGAAGTGCTTTGTGCATTTGTGGATAGGAAAGGTGTTTGTGCTTTTCTCTCAGCTGGACAATTTTCCGTGAGAGCTAGTCCAGATTGATAAATGTGAAGAACTCAAGAGTGCTACACATATCAGTTGGGTGTTTGCCAAGTTAAGAAATAGCTGCAGGAAATTAGATTTCAGAAGGAAGAACCTCAAACCTTGAATTAGGTTACAACCAAAATCTGTTGATTTGCTCTGCTAGTAGTGTATATTTGCTGGAGGCACTGAAGGCCATAGCACATTGCAGAGTCTGCAGACTATGTTGCCAGAATTACTAGCCAGGATAGACCCCAGTGCTTCTGTGCAGCTGGGATAACATCAGTACGATTGGTGAAAGTCCAGAACCTTCTGCCTATTTTGGAAGAAGAGACACTGTATCTCAATGGTACCTCCCTGGATAAATGAAGGATCAATAAAAAAAACAAATTAAGAAAGTGGCAAATGCAGAAAGTCCACTGAGTTTGGCACACTTCCTGTTGCCTTTACATTTAGCCCCTCCCCTCTCTGCATAAACATATGGCACCAGTTATATGTCTTGGAGCCACCATGCAAGGAAGTCAGATTAGGACTGCAGCTTTTGGTGACAGCTCCATAAATATCTGTGTGTGAGGACAGAACGGGTGATGTTTGGGACGTGATGCCACCTGTTGGTTTGGAGTATACCCTGCAGCAGATGTGTTGTCCCGTGCTCCTTTCTCCTTTTCTCATTTAAACAGGACCCAGAGGTCCAGCTCAGACTCGGCTTCAGTCTGCGGCAAAATGGAGACAAACAGCAGAGAAGCAGGAGGTGAACGCAGGTGATCCATCATGACCAGGAACTACTGCTGATGCTTCTCTATTAGGGCCTATAGTGGTTTATGGGGGAGAGCTGTCGTCTTATAAATACTCGCTGGTATGATCTCAGCTCTGAACATCTGAACACGCAATGCTGTTGTTGTGCTCTTGGGCAAAACACTTCTGAATAAAAGATCTGTAAATTCATCATCAGATAATCTCAGAATCAGAAAGTGTATTGCCACTGAAAGCAAAAAAAAATCACAAGCTATGAATTTGCTTTGGCAATGTGGTGCAAAATAAAACCTAATCATTTTCAAAATACATCCAAAATGTAGTAAAAGGAAGCCAAAAAAGAGCAATACTTTTAAGTATTTTAATTAAATAGACAGTGAAATCTTATTAAATGGTGAAAATATGATAATGCAGTCAGTCTGTACAATGCAGTTATTGCCCCTGTTGGGAAATTAGGCCTCTGCATTTGACCCATTGTTCAATGCCGCTGGAGAAACCTGTAGGTTTCCTGGAGCAAGGGACCCATCTCCAGATCTTGAGCTAGTCTTGGTCAGGACTACCTTAGCTGGAGGATTTGACCTGTTGTGCAGGTTTGGTTGATGGTGGAAACCGAAGTGCCAGATGAAAACCCACTCGGACACCGGGAGAACAAGCAACTCAGCACAGAAAGGCCTCATGCTGCCTGGGATCCAACCTTCTTGTTGTGCAGTGAGAGCTAGCTAGCTCATCACATCACCATCATAAACCATCATAAATAATAATTTTTCTGTTCATAATATTTCATTCACTTTAATGGAACTAAATGTGAGTGAGTAATTCATGACCCATAACATAAATCCTACTATGACATATTTACGCAATAGACTTTAATTGTTGTTTAAAAAAATGTTTGTGCATCAAAAGCATAATACTACTACCCATTCATGAATTATTTCCTACACAAGATCTGAAGATAGATCTTGCCACTAATCAGATTCAAGTGTTGAGTAATTCATTTTTCATTCTTTCTGAAGTGCCTCCATCTGTAAGAATGACATGACATCATCTTTTTCTACAATTTAAAAAGCAACTGATATCTCCAAGCACCACCTCCTCCTCTCGAAAGTAAAAAGTAGCCTGTCTCCTTTGATTCCAGTCCCACTTGATGAGGTTCACACTTGCCCATCTGTGCTCCTACCTTGTGCTTGGATAAAAGCTGTTCACTCGTGTGCGGAGGGGGAGAGAGAGGGAGGGGAGGCGTTTTGACTTCAGGAGGAGGTGTAGATCCCGCCCACTGATGCTGGGACCATGGCCAGAGATTCAGACTCACTTCAGGACAACACGAGCCAGAAACTTCCCACCTCTCCAGCTCCTCATTTGTGTGTTCTGTCAAGCTGCCTGCTCTATACTCCATCCCAAACAAAACCAATCATTTTACACTTGCTTTTAAAATTATTTTAGTCTTATTATTATTATTATTATTAT